>CAIGRF010228594.1:12461-27253 GCA_903798235.1 Fraxinus ornus | reverse complement strand
TTTTTTTTTTTTTTTTTTTCTGAGTTGTCATCTTTCACGAGCTTTGTGCATTAGGACTAGCAATTGCCAATTGTATTTAAATAAATTTAATTTATGATATGCTTTTCTGAAACAACATATCTTAATGCAATCATAGATCTTCTCTCTGGAGTTTTGGGTGAACAATATGGGAGATTGTGTGGTTAAAAAGTAGGGAATGGTTATGTGTCACATAGAATGTGCAGTTAAAATGATTTGGGGAAAAAATGATTTTCGAAAAATCATTCTCAAACATGCTCTAAATGTCCTTGATAAGTGTGAACAACCGATGAATTTGGCAGGAAATGCCATTGGTATTTTGTAAGACCAGCTTATTTTGGACAACTTAGAAGCAAAATAGGTGTAGCAAGTGAAGCTGAACTTATGGCCAGGGGAGGTGACATGAATTGGCAAATTTTGCTGTGTTTTTTTCTCTTTCTTTTTGGTGGGGCTGATTAAATTTGAATTTTGGCAAGTTTGGGAGTGCAAAGTTTATTCTCACCAATTTTGTTGAAAATTACAATTTTGTAAGGGCAATTGCACAATGATTAGAAACTTCCTGTGCCCCCAATACTAACTCATGTCATATTCTCTCCAGTCCTTTCGTTATGGAGTGCTTAATTGAGTTTTATGGATCATATGATGACACCCGCTTGAGGTTGAATGGAGCTGATCTTTTGACTAGAGTGGCTGACAAATTTTTGAGCAACAAGGATATTTCTGAAGGGAAGATGGAGCTCCAATTGCAGACGCAATCCCTTTTTTTCCCCATTAATCTTACTAGTATTTCAAGGTATATATTTTGATCTCTGCTTGGCATAGTGCTTCTTTATTCTAGGAGACGTATTCAGTGTTTTGGTGGTCGGTGAGCAAATATATCAGAAATTTGGTACTAAAATCGTAACTACCGAGCAATAGTGTGTTTGGCGCATTTATTATTTCCATGGAAATTTAATAAAATTAAGTAAATTTTTACAAAGCATTTCTTTGACCAGATGTATATTTGACTTTGAAATTCAAATACGCAAGCGCATGGAAGTATTTATTGTCCAGAACAACTCTAAGGTTCAGATCAGTTTTCAAAAATTTTCAATCGGAAACTCCTGAATCTGCAAATAATGATTTTAATATGTTTATCCCTTGGAACTCATATCAATATATCTCTATAAAGAAATCTGTGTCAAGCCCAGTTTTGGGCGAGTACAACCTATTTTCTGCAAATGGGGTACTATTGTGTTACAGTTGGATGCAATAGAATTGGAATATTTTCATATCTGCAGAACATTGGAGAATGGCTTTACAGCTGAACTAGAACACTTTGTTTTACATTCTTTAAATTCTTTAGGTTAATGTTTTGCTGAAGGTTCCATTCCGATTCTTGCATATGACTCTTGAGCTTGAGTTCTTGCCTCTTGTTATCTCCGAAAGACTGCTAATATCATATCCTTCATTCACAGATACTTCTATGCACCACGGACAGAAACTGAAAGACTTGAACAAGATGTTATGTTTAACAAAATTCTAGACAAGTCAGTTACATTTCATTTCTGGAGCAGCTTAACCTCGGCTCTGATTCCAGAGCCCGACAGCCTTGTTTTCAGGCTTCTTAACCTGCATTGTATTCATTGCTCAGATATGTTGTAATACTTAGTATGATCCCTCTTTTTTGACAAATTGTTGTCGAAAGGCGTATTTCTGGAACATTTTCTTCTCATCAAAGCTAGGAGATGTAATAGCGTCCCAAACTGGAAACTCCAAGAGTCGATCAAATGAAGCAGCTGTACGGTATCAGCATGTATCCATCTTTTTTCACTTCATCAGAAAGGTTGTGCCACTTCCATGCCCCCTATACATGTTTCAAAGAACAACTTTATTGTTGCAAAGTTAGCATTCCTTTATTGATTCATCTTTCATTTTTTCTTAGATCAGACAACTCCTTGAGCATCGTAGTATAGTAAAAACTGTCGTCGGAGTTCTGTAGAATTTATGACCAATTTATCAATTCAAATGCAGCGAGTGTTGCACAATTTTACCGAAGTTTGATGTGTAGATGGAGAATTGATGATGAAATCTGGTGAATTTGCTTTAATTTTCGTACATTTCCTAGAATAACAGGACGTGCAAGAATATTCTTGTGAACACCTTTTTTGTTTTTTGGAATATGTGGCCTACTGTTATTCTTAGAACACTTTTGCTGTTATTTTATCCTTTATGCTAAAGTAAATTTTGCTTCCAGATCCCCGTGCATGTTTGGCTTGCAGTAGTAGATCGTAGTGAACAATATAACAAATAATATTCAATTTATTCTTTTATTTAATATTTAGTACTATGTAATATATGTTACCAAACTATCACGAGAAGAGAACACTTCGAAATAAGCAACAATTATACAATATTCCAATATGACTCCTACTTTCTAATCCAAGGCATTGGGACCAAAGCATCTCCTTTTTACAGGGTTCCACACCCATTGCACCATGAACTTTCTTCTCTTCACACCATTCAAATTATACCCATTCCCCCAAGAGTCCTTGTCCACAACTCCCACATAACCTCCACCTCCACCAGTCCCATACACGCCTAAACACAAATCAGCTATTTCAGTAGGAGCAGTCGGGTCGTCCCCGGCATACCACGCATTAACGAGCGGATTGCTCGATACTTCCGCTAATTCATGTGCGATCACACTGATCATTCCATCTGTGCCCACATCACCATTGGGTGCACTCATTATATTGTTGCCCCCATTAGTGCGTGGCGGTGGCCTCCCCGAGTATGCGGGCCATGCGAAGGGATAGGCACACATGCCGGGGCATTGAGTGCCACTATGGCCAATCCATGCATAAGGCACAGTCACCCCAACAATAGATGGGAATGTGAAATAATGGAAACCACAAACTGCCCTACAAAAATCTTGAACTTGTACATCATCAGAAGTCAGTATCAAATACAGTCCATTATGATAATTGAGAGGTAATGTTCCTGGATAGGCCGTAACCGCATTTTTAATAACAGATTGCATCGATAATCGACTAAGATACATACCATGAGAGTACTTAAAGTCATAAAATTCACCAGAGAGATTGATGTTATTGGTGATATTCGAGCCTGTTTGATCAGTGTACAGCCTTACCGTGCGCCACCAATCAGCCACGGATGGATATTGAGCTGGAGAAGAAAAAGAGTAGACGAAATCCCTTATGGTAGATTGATGTTTAGCGTTCCATCTGCCATACCATATTATGTAAAGATTGATAGAAGAAGCAAGAACTGGCCCCATATGGTATTCAAGATTCACAAGATCAGATGATCCTTCAAAGTTCTTTTCTTCATTGTATTGCTGGTTTTGGCTGAATGAAAAGGCCAGAATCGAAAAGAAAGATAGAGATAATGCTATGACACGAAAATGCTGCAGATTTTGCATTTTCACAAGTAGGGATAATACTGTTTCAAGAACTTGTGTCATATATATAAAGAGAATTGTGAAGGAATAGGATTCTTCCCTTCTTTGTAGTGTAGTAAAGCACAGCATGTTAGCATAATTTCATTTTCATCATTACCTACTTTTAATTGATGACCATGTTACACTTTTCTCTTTATTCCATTTCAAAGAGTTAAAAAAGTTTTTAGTCTAACTAACCTTTTAAAGTATGCTCCACCTATACAGACAACCTTGTTTTTGTAATATTACTATAATGTATGTTGAAAATGGCCTTATTCTATTCTATATACATTTGTGCCATAATCCGTGTCCTCTTATGTTAGGGTCGAAATTCTTCGATAATTGATGTTCGTAGATTAAGATAAAGCACTAGTAATTAAATAATCTTGAGGTGCAATGTATTTTGACATAAACGTGAATCAAACTGCAAATGTTGACAGTCTTGTTGTGATAAATAATTTCTCATGAATAAATTAGTGCGACAAAAGATTCTACAACGATTTTATATCATTGTCTATGACGAACTTCTTATTAGATATGAAGAGAATTATAAGTTTTAAGTGGTTGAAAGGTGTATAATGAGGTAATCAACAACAAGTCTAGTCGAGTAATAAATATAATTAAAACATTTGAAAAACAAAATGTTACATTAATTTTAAGTGGAGTTGCAAATTTGGTTACTCATCTTCAATTTGGTGCAATTGGGTTATACAATTTCTATTTTCTTGCAAATCTTGTCACTCATCTTCAATTTGGTGCAATCAATCACTCGACTTTGATTTGCTTGCAAATCTAGTCACTCTGTCCTTGTGCCGTCAATTTAAGTAACATGAACGTCAAAACTAATGGATAGCTAACGTGTAAAAGCGTACTTTTAGTTCATATGAATTTTCAAGAAGTGTTTGTTTTTAAGATAGGTTGTGTATATTGTTGTATGAGGTGAACATGCATGTCATCTATCCTTTAACTTTAACGTCCTATCAACATATTATGTTAGTTAACCATCGGGCAGTGGATAGAATGATCATATTTACAAGCAAATTGTATTTGAGGGATGTGATTACATCAAATTGAAGATAAATGACATGTATACAACCTGCTCAAAGTTAAATGACCCTCAATGTATTTAACCCCAAAAAAAGTTATGGTTAATAATTGAAGTTACTTTTTTGTTCCATAGATATTTTCTTAAGTCCAACTTCTTTTCCCTCCCTCCACTAGTAAATTTCTAATCAACAAAAACGTCCATGAAAAGGTTGAAAAATTAGATCAAAAAGGGGGGGGTGGGGATTCAATGGCTAATGATGTGAGCCAAGCATGTTATACCTTTTGCTAATATTCCTTCCTTTTGGCAATATTCTTCTCTCTTGGGTAATTCCATTACATGGCCAACAACACGGTTGTTAAAAGGTACAAAATTGATCATTCTCCCGCATTCTGCGCATTTATTTGTATGACTTTTAATCAATTTTAACGATGATTCCTAATTTGTGTGTGTGTGTGTGTGTGTGTGTGTGTGTGTGTGTGTGATCAAGCGCTTAGAGCTCGTTTGACATAACTTTTGTTTTCTATAGAAATGTTTTTGGAGGAATATATCTTAATTAATTCCTGTTTAAAAAGTAATTTCTAAAAGCACTTCCTATTTCGAAAGTATTTTTAGAGGAAGTCACATTGAATCAGTATCTGTTAAAAGCTCTTCTAACTATCGAAAACACTTTCATAAAATTAGCCAAATGAGTTCAAAAACATATTTTGAATCTCCAAATTTCCTTGACTTTTCCAAAACCATGTCAAGCGGGCTCTTAATATTGCCGATCCAAAAGATCTCAACTCGAGCGAAAGGATAAAACGAATAAGAGATTGAAACTCCTGTGTAGCTCAATAAGAGAAAGAATAGGAGTGACGTGGTGCACCTATCTCGAGTATTTCAATAAAATTGATTATCGTTATACTTCCCGAGTTGCCAGCTAAACTCTCACTTATTTCTAGTGTATTTTAGGTTTACTGCCGATCAAAATTTAAAGTTTAGATTTTAACATCATGACTCTTGAGTCTTTATTATCCAAATTACGTGGATTGAGAAAGTAAAGAAAACTAAATTATTTAATTCTAGCTACAACTATTATTTAATAGTTTGACATGTCATGGCAAAATGTCGAAGTCGATGGTAACTTGAATATAATTTTACTAGGAAATAAGTCAAAAACATCACCCACGAAGCTCATGATCCAATGAGCTTAGCCACGAGAGGCTTAGTTCTTTGAAGCCGAACTCTCAAGACATCATCACTTCCGCGCTCTCAAAGCTAACCTCACAAAACACTTCATGTTAATGTATAAACGCGATTAACTAACATTGTGTGTGTGTGTGTGTGAATAGTCGTGTAAGATCAAGCGTTTAGAGCTTGTTTGACATAACTTTTGTTTTCTATAGAAAAGTTTTTGGAGGAATATATCTTAATTCTTGTTTAAAAGTAATTTCTAAAAGCACTTCCTATTTCGAAAGTATTTTTAGAGAAAATCACATTGAATCAGTATTCGTTAAAAGCTCTTCTAAGTATCAAAAACACTTTCATAAAATTAGCCAAATGAGTTCAAAAACATATTTTGGATCTCCAAATTTCCTTGACTTTTCCAAAACCATGTCAAGCGGGCTCTTAATATTGCCGATCCAAAAGATCTCAACCCGAGCTAGAGGAAGACAACAAATAAGAGATTGAAACTCCTGTGTAGCTCAATAAGAGAAAGAATAGGAGTGACGTGGTGCACCTATCTCGAGTATTTCAATAAAATTGGTTATCGTTATACTTCCTGAGTTGACAGCTAAACTCTCTCTTATTTCTAGTGTATTTTAGGTTTACTGTCGATCAAAGTTTAAAGTTTAGATTTTAACATCATGACTCTTGAGTCTTTATTATCCAAATTACGTGGATTAAGAAAGTTAAGAAAACTAAATTATTTAATTCTAGCTACAACCATTATTTAATAGTTTGACATGTGATAGCAAAATGTCGAAGTCGATGGTAACTCGAATGTAATTTTACTAGGAAATAAGTCAAAAACATCACCCACGAAGCTCATGATCCAATGAGCTTAGCCACGAGAGGCTTAGTTCTTTGAAGCCGAACTCTCAAGACATCATCACTTCTGAGCTCTCAAAGCTAACCTCACAAAACACTTCATGTTAATGTATAAACGCGATTAATTAACATTTCAAGTTCTCTGTTTAAGAGCTGTTAGGTAGAGATTAAAATCAAATTAAAATTGAAAAACTAGTCGTTATTTTTTACTTTTATTAGACGAGTGGGACCCAATAACGATAATATTTTAAATTGTAATTGGATTTTAAGCACGACCGAACATGCCTTAAATGGAATAATGAAAACTTGATTACTAAAGAAGCTGAACCAAAGTAATGATCATTGACATTCAATGTCGGTCAAGCCAACCGATTAGCACCCTTGATTAGATAACCTAAGCTCCTATTTAATACACATTAAAATTTTCATTTTCATTTTTCAACCACACATTTTTTAATAAAATAATATTTTCCATCACATCAATAACTTTTCTTTTATTTTTAACCACATATTTTCCATCAATCTACTATTCTAGAATATATTCTTTCAAAATAATACGGCTCAAACACACTTTAAGTTCAAAGTCTAGCTTATAGATAATGATTAATAATAATAATAATAATAATAATTTATTATGACATGTTGTCCCAATCAACCAGCGAAAGTCAAGGAAAAGCAATTGAAAGGCCAAAGTTCCATGGTACATTGAAGTTCGTCAAAATGATGTCACGCCCCTTTTTAGCGTGTTTTGTAGAGATTAAAATTAGATTTTTAGTAGATTGTGATAGAAATTTTTGAAATGTGTTTTTGAAAAGTTATGCGACCCATAAAAGATGTGATTAATATTGATTGTTTGACTTGAATTAAAATCAGATTTTAATTCGGACCTAGACGCAATTTACTTGTTCATCCATGATTAGAAGGTGTTAAAATCTAAGTAACAATATAAAAGAATATAAAAACATGTTGAAATCACCTCAAGTATACCTAAGCAAGGTCCTGACATGTTCTGTAAACAAAGGTGGTTAGGAGGATATATAATAGAAAATACAATCTTAAATTAAGAATATAGAAATTGATTTAATAATGCATAAAGATACAATAACTAACGCACCAGCGGTTGTAGTTATACATTATGCATGATGTATGATGTGTCAAAGTTCACATGCACATTCGGAATAATCACTTATTTTTAATGGTTCTATAAGGTTTTCATAATAATAGTACTCAATCAAGCAAGGGGACAAACTAGTTAATCAAGCATTAATTTTCACTAACTATGGCGTTTATAGAGCAAATTTCAAGTTTACATTTCTGGAGCATATTTAATCCTTGCTTGGTTAGATAAAAATTAAATTTTTAGTAGATTTTAATAAAAGTTGATGTATGTGTAGTTAAAAAGTTATAGGTCCAATTAGAGGTGTCAAGACGGACGAGCCGGCCAAACCAATGAAAATCGGCTCGAATCGACCCGGGACCACGGGCCGACCCTTGACCCGAGCGGACGATTCACGGGTCAAGGAGGTGTGACCCGCGGGCTTCGCGGGTTGCACCTTTAACCGCGGTCCATGAAAAAAATTAAATATTATAGTTAAGTAGGTGTCAACCTAGTTGGGATGTACTTAAACTATAAATTATAGTAAAAGTAGGTACCAACCTNTTCACGTCTAAAAAATCTCCAGAATTTACAAGCACTGAGAGTCCGGGTAACATGAAAACCACTTAGCCTAAATCGTATTAGGATGAAACATCTTAGCTAAATTATAAGAACTGCCAATGGGAAGCATCCTACTAATTTTGTTTTACGCAAATTTCAATTGAAACGCAGCAAGGTCTAAAGAAATTTACAACAATACAAACTATGCAGGAAGGGGTTTCGTTGTTGAAGCATTTGATAATATCTTAATAATCAAGTTGTGATCATCCTAATGAACAAAATTTCCATCAATAACACCAATTCAACAAAACTCATGAAAAAGAAACGAAAAAAAAACGAAGAACAAATTGAAAAAATGGTACGGAATAATGCTGTATTTGTTCATCTAAATAGGTGTCTTATCTTCAATTCTTAATTGTCGAATAATATAATAAATGTCTTCATACGGTTAGGATCCTAGCACTTTCAGCAGATATTTGTTGTCCAATGTATTGCAGCCAAATTGGAAAATAGAGAAAGATTAATTAACTATTAGAATTAAAAAGCAATCAGCAACAAGAAAAAGAGTCAAAGTTGACTCTTACTTGTGGACAAGGTGGAAGGCGAAGCAGGTATGGCGTTCCCCGTGCGATCTGCAGTTGTTGATCGGTTCGGCAACTGTAGTTTCACGGAACAAGATGACTCTGGTGGCGGGAGAGTGGCGTCTACAGGGAGATGCGAAATCCGGTTTGAGGTGGGCAGGAGTGTAGGCGAATTATTTCGGAATACACACATGTCGCTCATCACGTTGTTAATAAATTACCACGTCTTCAATTGCTCATTAAATTTGAAGTTTGATGAAAATAATTTAAAATTCTACAAAAATATATTAAAATTAAATTTAACTATTAAGTAATTGAGGGTGTGTTTGAGCCACATTATTTTGGAAGAATGTATTCTGAAATAGTAGATTGATGGAGAATGTGTAGTTGAAAAAAAAAAGGAAAAGTTATTGATATGATGAAAAATATTATTTTATTGAAGAATGTGTGGTTGAAAATGAGTAGAAGAATGAAAATGAAAATGAAAATTTAAATGTAGATCAAACATGAGTTAATGTGTTACCTTGAATATTTCAATTTCAGCCTTTTTGTTCTCTTTTAAGGAAAGAATACATAAGTCGAGCTCTAATTATACCCCAATTCAATTTTAAGACAAGATATTTAAAAGTTCAAAAATCAAATGATAAATAATATATATTATATATTTAGCTTCTGTTTGGTACACATTAAAATTTTCATTTTCATTTTTCTACTTATTTTCAAACACATTCTTTAATAAAATAATACTTTCAATCACATCAATAATTCTTCCTTCTTTTTCAACCACACATTCTCTATCAATCTACTATTCCAAAATACATTCTTCTAAAATAATGTGGTTCAAGCACACCCTTAATAAATATCCATTCTAATATCTCGATACACTCCAATCTCTATCCAATCTCGCTCTATAGACTCTCCCAACCATAATCATAGGCATTCGCATGCCATCCCCTTTCACACCACGGTGATAGTCCATATCTAAATAAAGGCGCTCAATTCGAGATCCATGAGTTCAACATCTCAAGGGTAGTGGCTTGTTTAGATTTTCAATTTAGCAAAAAATTAATGAAAATTAACGGATTATTTAATTGAACTTCAATTTGGACAATCGACTAGCTTCAGAATGATTGAAGGAATGAGAATTTTAGCTGTGTAACTTAAACATCGTAGAGAATTGGTCCATCGATGGAGTGTAAATTTGATTCGAGTATTTGAATAATAATCAGATTTAGTGTAAATTTGTAATTATTTTACCGTGTGATTTAAACTGCATGTAAATTGTTACATGTGATATTGATCCAATGGCCTGTAATCAATTCTCTTGGATCTGTGTCTTATAGACATTAATATGTTACTTATGCAAAATGACTTGTGAAGTGTTACATGTGATCTATAACATATGATTTGTAATCTGTGAACTTAAATCTGTGACATGTGCTCATACATTAAGACGTGACATGTGATATGTAACCTATACAATATGACTTGTGACCTATAAATGGTCATATGTGAACGTTAACCTGTGACATGTGGACATAAATCAGTTATTCGTGATCAATTCTATATGGTATGTGACCTATACACAACGACATATAACATATGACATGTAACAAGTGCACATTAAATTTGGACACTTGAATTATAATTTGTAACAAGGAAAACCTATGACTCGTGCAAATTAGTCACGTATTATTTCTTGATTACAAATCACAAATTTTATAGCTCACAATTTCTTTATAGTTACAATTTATTAAATTAATGTGTCACATATTATTCATCATTCACGAATTATCTGTTCGGTTACATATTACTTATTGGTCACGAATTAACCATTTTATTGGTCACATCACCTAAATAATTGGTCACACATTTATACAATCCCAATCCAATCCAATCTAACCCTAGCACCACCACTTGCACTACCACCATCACCTACACCACCACCATCGACATTATACCAAACAAAAGATATCACAAACGAAAATAGAGAAACACAAATACAGATAACAAAAAAAATAGTGCTAAAGCAACGATTGAGATCATCGATACTGCGAGCGGCGACGCTCATAGCACAATCTATGTGCGGCAACAGAACGACGAAGATTGTTACACAAGTATGACTTGCTGCTACACCGATTGTCCCATAGCACAATCTATGTGCGGCAACAGAACGACGAAGATTGTTGCACAAGTATGACTTGCTGCTACACCGATTGTCCTCCAGTGAGCACCGAGTGGTCTTCCATGTGAGCACCACTGTAAGTGAAAGGAGCAAAGAGTGAAAAGAAAGAAGAAGAGATAATGGAGAGGATAGGGCTGCTATCATGGTGGTGCCGATGATAACTATAGAGAACGGAGAAGGAAGTAAGGGGGAGAGTGTAGAGATGATTAAGGTTTGGATTTATATAAATTAATTTATAATATTACCTTTAATATTAAACGTGAAGTTATCACCTGATTTTTGGATAACCAAACATTAAACTTGTTTTTTGAATTGTAACTTAAAAATCTGTGGCAGTATAATTTCCACTTTCTTTATCCGCTTTATCAAGAAAGGTATTAAAAATTATGTTAACTTACATAATTTCACTTCTTGTTGGGGGGGAAATCAAAAATTGTGAATACAATTACAAATATATCAAACTTGTAGAATTCTTCCAAAAATCAGGTGATAAACAATATTTTTCTTAAAAATTATATATGTTGATTGTTTTGAGAAAATATTGTGACTTTAAATTAAGGATTATAATGGATAATTAAGGATATACTCTTTTACCTTATCACTTACCAAAATAAATTCAAATCAATTATAATTTCTCTCATGTTCAAACAAACATATCTCGGCAAATATTCATCACCAACACTTTTCTCACTTTTAGACAAATAGATTTTGTAATCTTTCCCTCAATTCGACCATAATTTCATCATTGTCTTACTCCAAAATCAATTTCACCTTTTTATAGTTGTTACGCCTCTTCCAACGAAGCTCTAAGAATGATCATGTGGCGGGAACATAGCAAGTGAACATAGGCCCACACGTTATGTGAGTTTACCCATGTGACAATTTCTATCGCACCCAATGGAGAAGCTGAACCTATGTGTAGGGACCAAACACATATGGAAGGCCAAATCATGGATGAGGCGAGGCAGTTGGAGTCGCTGCATGTGATCTTCCTTACAAGATCTTATATGAATGATTGAAGTGACAACTCATTCCAGCATCTACTCTACTAAGTCAATATATCAAGTCTAGTCCATATATGTCAGACATAAAACTGCAAACTATCATTACATTAATTGCACATAAGCCTAGTTTGACTAATTGATGCCTATGATAAGGCACTTTGATTGATGGGATGAGACCACGTATCTCTTCATCCACCGGTTATTACTAATCTCTTTCTACTATAAAAGCTTATACTTGGTGTCATTTGAAAGTAATGCAAGATTATGCTAAAAAGCTATAATTTTGCCCTTTCACCCTCTTTACATACACTCCTGGGTCTGAACCCCTTTTATTTAGTGGCTCACATCTTTAGCATGTCTCACGCCCAAATATTCACTCATACATAGACTAACTTGACTGTCAGAATGTTCGCGGCCTCCTCCCCACCACTAGAGAAAGCCACGTACATCTAACGATTTATCCTAATGTACAGAAAGAGTCTTACATGGACATGAGAGGAGTCGAGATCTTTTAACGTCACTAATACAAAAAAGAGGTCAACCGTAGTATATAGCTTGTCCATCAATTTGGAAATTTTGAACAATCTTCTACCAGTAATTATCTTTCAAGTCATAGTTTCGAGAGTTTAGTGATAAAAAAATTCGGTCATCTATACACATTTTCTTGATCACTTATAGGCATAATCAAGAGCTTTTCGGTATCAACCAACTTATTTTTTCTATCACGTTTCCGAAATTTTTAAAGTTATGATTTCTACTCCCATCAACGAATTAAAGAATTTATGTTTCGAGTCTAACTAATTGGAATAATTTCTATCCAAACTTGATTTCAATCACCGAAATTCATTTGTGTGAATCCAAATAATGTAAACAATATTTGGTGGATGTTGGAATTGTTACTTCTTCCAAAGATTGTGCATATCCATGTTGTTCATATGGAACATACGAAATCTCATGTTGAATATTATTTTGAGACTGTCATCTATTATCTTGTGTGTATGTGGATGTGACCTATTACAATTGTTAGATTATGGCTTATTGTGTCAATTGAATGTGACCTAAGAGATTGTATTACTAAGATTGCCGGTCACACATTGTGACATTCAACGTGTTGTGTTTTTTGTTCAATTGAAGATTATGACTATTTATGTTATTAGATTTTGATCGACAAGTACTTGTGACTATGACTTGTTCTACATAAAAATTTACCTGAGTGTGACCTATAATTATATGTTAATATGACACATCAAGTGGACAATTTGTGACATCAACCTTTATTGATTGTGGCGTATAAATACATTGAAGTTGTGACTTAATGTGATTTATGTTTTTGACTACCAACCATGAACAACTGCTAATCAACAACAGTTAATAAAATTTCACCAGCAAGACAAAATCGAGAACGACAATAAATCAAAATGAACAAAAATTCTCAATACTAAAAAGTAAATGACTCATCTACCTAAAAATCAAAATTAAATAGCATACGCCTATCAACCAAGATTAAAGAGTATACACCTATCAATAGACATGTGATCAAGCATCTAAATGTAATCCATAATCTTTAATTCTTTAGTTTTCAAGATCAATCATGCTAAATCATCAAAACAAGTAAATTTAAAAAAGAAATTACTTGAATCCATTGGCATTGTTTACAACAGGGTTTGATCTTCCACAGCCAAATCTCCATAGTGTTCAATTGATTTCTCTCTGAGATAGATGCAGTAGAGAATATTGGAACAATTTTCTGATTTAGCTTGGGGACCATAACCACGTAATATGTCTTTAAATACTAGTCTATTAGGTTTCCATCAACCCTAATTGGACTAGAGCCTGGTCTCTACACATTGCAAATCCCATACCGTTTAGATGTTTCTAGAACCCAATAATTAGATCACTTGTTCGGCCCTATCAATTTAGATAGCCCAATATAATCTCATTTAACCAGGTAGCCCACATAAGAAAATAAATCCCACAATCTCCCACTTAAGTGCGCAACATCCCCTTAGTTACAATCTTGTTCATCTACAATGTCAACAGGAGATCAAAGCGGCCTTCGTTACACTCATATTGGTAACTAAACCCATCAATGGTCATCACACCAACATATTCGACAACATAGATCGAGTAAGGATGCTAGCATGGTAATTACATGTAATGTGATCTTAAACATGCATATTTCCAACTAGTCCAACTTTATTCTTTAGTGAGATCATACACAACTAATTCGGAGACCAAAACAAAACAACAAACATACTTTATTCTGCAGATAATAAACATAAAGTGTGTCTATTACAAAAAACATCAAAATAATAAACTTCCACTAAACCTGCACATTATCAAATAATACCATACTCATATGAGCAGTGTGCTTATGGAACACTTTAGGTGGTAAACCTTTAGTCGGCGGATCCGCAACCATAGAGTTTGTTCCAATATGTTCTATAGACATTTTCTTCTTTAACAACAAGAAACTTGATGTCGATGTGCTTCGACTTCGTAGAGCTTCCATTGTTGTTGGAATACAGCACAGTCGATTTATTGTCACAATAAATTTTCAATGGTCTTTCAATACCATCCACAACACGCAGCCATATCCCATGACTAGATGCCTCATAATAAGCTACGAACTCAGTTGCTATGGTAGATGGAGCTATGAGTGTCTGCTTAGCACTCTTCCAAGATATAGATCCTCCATCGAGCAGATTAACATAGCCTAACGTAGATCTCTTACTGTCTTGGCATCCAGTAAAATTGGAATCAAAATACCCAACGATCTCCAAATTATCTGACCTCCAATATGTGTGCATATAATCTCTTGTCCTT
>CAIGRF010228567.1:0-13811 GCA_903798235.1 Fraxinus ornus | reverse complement strand
TCATTTTGTAGTTATGGGTCTAAAATTTTATTTTTTTAACGAATGCCCAACTAAATACTAATGACAATGACTTACTAACTTGTTTGTTATGCATGAGTTATGTTAATTAAATTTGTACCCTCCAAGAAAGTATACTTCAAATTCTAAAAACTATACTTTAATAAAATTTATAATTTAATAAATTTTTTTAATTAAAAAGAGTACGGTTCGATTTGGTTTTTTACGGTTTTTAAAATTTTGAAATCTAAACCAAACCATTTTGAAACGGTTTGGTTCGGTTTGAAAGATAAAAAATCGCGGGTCCACGTGTACCCAAACCAACAGTTTCAAGCCAATAATTTCGGTTCGGTTTGCGGTTTCACGATTTTTTTGTGCAGCCCTATTTCAAAGGTAATTTTTTAAATTCCCTATTTAGTTTTATTTTCGAATTTTTTGGGGTTTTTGCTTTGGTGTTGATTCTAGTTTCTTTTCATTCATATACATTTCATATTTAGGATATGTTCTTGTGTTTACATACATTTTGCATCATGTTCATTGCTACATTTTTGAAATTGGTTCTATCTTTACATTTAGGCTTCACGATTGTTTTTCATTATTCTCACATTGAATTGGTTGTTAATGGAGAATGGGATAGACTTGTGTGATTGGGGTGCTTGGGTGTTGATTGTGGTGGTTTCCACTTTGTTGGATGCTTGGTGTACGTTCAAATTGTCATCGAGCACCAAGTGTTCGATAAATTTCCTCAATGTCGTTTCTTGTTACATTTTCGCGTCATATTACATGGGCATTGCACTTTCCTGCACTTGGATGTGTTTTGGTCTTTAGATTTTCTTTTAGGTGTCGTTTATATTAAGTTTGTTATTGACACTGCGGCTTGATGTCAAGTCAGCGTGACATACTGTCACGACACACATCAAGGCACCACATCATGACGTCAAGGAACTACATCCCGATGTCACAACACCATGACGTCTTCATCCATGCATTGTTCATTTTCATCCATGGTTGGTTTTCTAATGTCTTTTTGCATCGGTTTGTGTGCCCATGACATGGTTATCTAGTTTATGGTGGGTTTGTGTCATTTTTTCGTTTCACATGCATTATTGCATTTTATTTGATAGTATCGTCCATTTCATTATTAGATTGTTTGTCTGGCCTACTTTCAGATACTTTCTGAGCGAGGACGAATACATAGACATCTGGTGCATCCACTTCATATAACAGGTCTAGGTTCATATCTGCTACTGCCCAGGAGGTATTTGGGACTCAGTTTTCTTTACGTCATGTGTTAGTAGAGTGTGAGGTCATGTTGTCTGATCTTTTTCTTGACCTTGCTACTATTTTTACTTTGCGGGCATGGGAGTCTTTATTGATAGAATTGTCTCCTTTGCCTAGTCTTCTGGTCCATGAATTCTATGCTAATATTCATGATATTAATGGATCGACTTTTAGGGTTTTTCTTCGAGGTAAGACCATTAAGATCATGGTGATGAGTACCATGGTTGGTCATCCGTACGCCAGCTTGATTCACCATATAGTGATGACTCTTGGGGTTAATTTTCCAGAGGGGGTCCAAGGAGGGTTTCCCAGTCTATTGGCCAACTACCATTTCCCAGAGTTGTTCTCATGCTTCTTCTAAGCCTGCTGAGTACAAGAATGTAAAATGCTATATTTTTCATCCATTTATTCTATGCTTTTGAAGATTAATTAATGTCTAAATATACTCAACATTCTTATATTTTGATTTAGGTTGCAATTGGATGAATATGGTGGAATTTAGAATAAACAAGCAAAAAGGGACTTAAGTGAAAAATCAAAGTTTAGGGACCAAGATACAAATATCCAAAGGATGACTCGGAAATAAAAATGAAGATGTGGAAGATTTGAAGACCAATTGATAGAAGACATGAAGCATTGGAAGAAGAAAAATGAGAAAAGAAACCAAGAATCGAGAAAACGAAGTTTGAGGACTGAAACGAAATAATTTCATAGTTATCAATGCTATGCGGTCGCATAGCATTAACAACTATGTGGTCGCATACATGGTAACCAAGAGTTCAAGGCTGTGTTTCGAATGAACTATGCGGTTGCAAGAATTTGTACTACGCGATCGCATAGCATACTTCCGGTGCGAAAAATCTAGTTTCCGAATTTGACTCAAACACTTTTGGAAACAAATTTCAAAGCATTTTTTTAAACCCTAAAAACCGTCCACAAAATATGCACACGCCCCAAACCTTTTTATCTCTTATTTTGTGCTAGAATTCTCATGAGTAGCTAAATTCTTGTACTTGGTCGAATGAAACTGAAGCCTCGAAACCAATCCAAGTGTGAGATCTAAGTTATTTTCATTGTTTAATTCATGTTTTGAGTATTGAATGTTCTTTCGTACTTATTTTCATGATTGTTGTGTTCAATTGCTAGGAGGCCTACTAGTTTATTATTTATTGCAATTATCGCTAAGTTAAATATTAAATCTGTAATTGTTTGATCTCTTTAATTTATGAAGCAATTAGGATTTAATATTTGCTGCGTTAAAAATTATTAAATTTTGGGAAGAACGTTTAACTAGATTAAATACAATCGCTTGTGATTGCGTTATTTAGTTTCATCGATTTCTCTAATTATTAAGGCAGTTACTAGATTAAATCCATAGCACTTGTCTTGGGTTGTTTAGTAATTAGGGTTAATTGGATCACTTGTTTTCTAATTAACTACAATTAAGGAGAATTAGGAAAATAAATCCAACGGTGAATATTCAAAGTGAGAAATAATATATATTTGCATATATGAGTTGTGAAATTCCAATGGCGGATGTAGACTTAGACCAAAGTTCGTTCTTTTGATTACTTTCATTAATTGATTTATTTAAAGTTGTTTGTGTATAATCAAAACCCCTAATCATCGTTTACATAGTATAAAATTAGATTAATCACTCTTTGTGGGATCGACTGTTGCTTCCACTACTACAATTGTTTTCAAAAGTTAAGATTTTATTTTTGGGTGTATGTGATAGCACACCACTGAGCCAGCCGACCCACTGTGCTAGCTGATCCTATTGACGATTTGCTTTCTTTTGATCCATCTGATATTCCACCATCTAGTTCTGATATTTCTACTTCTGCTACTGACATCCCTTCTACATCCACTTCTGCTCCACCACCTACTGAGTCTATTCCTCCATCTGTGTCTTTTCCCGTTGATCATTCGGTCGCACTTATGGGATATATGTCTGTGCTCATCGAGTAGTAGGCTTGTAAGAAGGCAAAAATTACACAGCTAAGAGCCACAGTTGACCGCTTCGAATGAGACCGATGGTGGTGCTTCCGATGATGATGTTGCTACTTAGTTGCTCCTTGTCATTTGTGACAAAAAAAAATGGGAGTAGTGTAGGCTAGGCTATGCTATGCTAAGCATTATGTTAGCACCTCATTATTTTGATTTGAATATTTTTTCCCGGATATATATATGATATTTTGGTTAAACTTGCATATTTTACATTTGACTTTTCAGATGTATATGATTTGGTTTTCATTTTAGCTAGATTAAATTTTGATGTTTAGTGATATCAATATGGTTGTGGTGTGTTGGTTTACATTTATATTGCATCTTAATTTAGCTGGTATGTGGTTTGATCGTTTGATTTCCTGCAAGTGAACGAGATCGTTATCAAGTAATATAGTAGTGAATAAAGTGTCGAACCTACTAGAACTATGTATTTAATCGAGTTAAAATTAATTTCAACTTTAATCAAAAAGCAAACAAACTTTGTGATTTTTTATACTAATCCCTAAATTATCAACTAAACTAATGATATATGTAAATGTATTTTTCAAATATGTGAGATGCATTGCTAAGATGTCGAATCCCCCTTATTATTCCATTTTTAGTGTAACAATTAAATTGACAATTTGAAATCATTCATGTTGGTCAATGTTCCTAATTAAATTGAAAGCCTGTCTCGATAGCAATCAAATATATTCCCCTCATGTGACCCTTCTATCTCCCGTTGAAAGATGCAAACATGATAAATGCATTAACAAGTACTAGAACACATATTGAAACCATATAAAATATAGAGGTATATCTATATCCTCTATCGAACCTTACAATGTTTATTATAATGTGCTTAAACCCTATTATCTCTCTCAATGACAATAAAATCCACTAACAATTCAATTGGTGATCAAGCAATTAAAAAGAGCGATAAAACTATAATAAACATCCATAAATCAAATCAAATTAAAGTTAAAATAATTAATTAAAAACTGAAAATATCATAACAAGAGTTCATCTCGTCCTTACAATGTAAGAAATTAGTCTAACATATAGAAATTACAAGAAATCATATTTAAGTAAAAGATATAACTCGAATTTTTGATAAATTGAGAAGAAGATGAATCTTGAAATCTTGAATCTCTTCAATGGTTTCTTTATGAATCTCCACATGCGTCTTCTCTTCTTTGCCCAAAAATCTAGTTTGAATCTTCACTTGATTGAATTCTTACAAAAACTATGAATTATCCTCCTTTGATGAAAATAATTTATGAGTATTGGAGTATAATAAGTACATGAGAATTTTCATATGTATTCTGCTGTTATGTATTTGTAGGAGATGAAGATTTGTTGAAAATCACTTCCAAATTGACTTCCAAAAGAGTTCCAATCGAATAAGAAAAGTTCCATCCGCGCAAGGATTTTTTGGTCTCTGCACAGTAGTCATTATTTTAGTCATAACTTTCTTTTTTGATATCCGATTGATGCGATTCAAATTGCATTAGAAAGCTAACTCAATGGGCTACAATGTTTATAGAAATATGATTTTTCCAATTCGAAATTTTACAATGCCAAAAATCGGTTTCAATCTTCGACTGAAAATCTGGAATATAACTTGTGCGATTGAAAATTGATGTTTATCATCTTCCATTCGTTTTTAAGTTCTAATTCCATTAATTGTCTCCTAGAAATCTTCGAAGTATGATCTTTTGGTCCAAATCAACTATTGAGTATTTTCGATTTGGTCCCCAAACTTTGGATTTTGCCCCTTTTCACCAATTTTGCTTTTTTCTTTCTATTCCTCGTTCAACCATTGAGCTTTACCTATATAACATAAGATACAACAATTTAAGATATATTTTGTCAAAAGAACTACCAAATATCGATATTTTGGGACCCCGAATAAGTGTATAAAATACACTTATCAAATACTCTAAAACTTAAACATTTGTTTGTCCTCAAACAAAATTATAGTCTAAATACTAACAAACACACAAGTATGTAAAAGTATTTGGTTAGACAATCTAGCTTTTTATCTTATTATTTGAAATTACAGTACTAAATCTACAGACTGTTTCAAAGTTACAATATCAAATCAATATCTATTCATCCAATGCAAAAGTGACGTGTGTGTGTGAAGAACTAAGTAGACATCATGGTTTTACAAGTTGCTTCAGTTCCCGACCCTCTATGGTCAAATATATCCTTTCACATCTCGTATGATTCACACACCCCCAAACTTGTTCTTTTTTCACTCTTTTCCCAGTGTGTAATCTAAGGTTGAATTTTTTTATTACTATCATCACCCTCTCTAGTTCAGGTGGACTTTACCAATTGCAAGTCAACACATCAGTAGACATGGATTCTCCAATTCTTTGATTGCTTCGACATTCAAAACTCAATTAGGCTAGTTATCCATCATCAAAAGTCAAATTCTATCAAATAAGTGTTTGAAGCTTAACCAATGCATTTAATGCTCTTTTTTTTTTTTTCTTTTTCACGTACTTTCCTTTTTTTTATTTTTTTCTGATTTTCAAATGTATTTTTTTTTATATTCTCTCCCTTAAATTTTCTAAATGACTCATGTAACGAACTTTAAGCCGATGACTCCCAAATCAGATGATTTTAGGGCACCAGATTTTAAACACCCTTACAGGTTTAATAACCCAAGTAAAAAAGGCTTCGAAGAGAATATTCACATTTAAAAATTTATGTCTTGATCAGTGCAATACCGCTTATCAAACACCAATTCAAGAAAACCGACCTCCAACTTAAGATTTTTGCCCAATTTTATCCCGTTAATCTAGGACAATCCATACAAAAGTTTCCACACATGGAATCCCTATCCACATCCGCATCTTCTTACAACAGCAAAATCACCCCCAAACTGTGCTAAATTTAGTCTAAGGATAAGTAATTTAGTATGGTTTGGGTAAAGCATCTATGTTCAACTATATCAACTATATGAATCAACTCATAGCATCACAATGCCCAACTTAATTCTAGTGCACGTATAATATCAAATTTTGCAAGGTTAAGTGTAACGACCCGACCTTACGCCTCAATCGTTATCATATCATACATATTGTCCGCTTTAGGATAGCCTAGGCCCATCTTACCCCTCACGGCTTTCTGACGCGTCCCCAAAATTCAAACCCAAGACCCCCATCATATGGGAGACTTAACACCCCAAATTTTATCGACTTAAATTTTGAGGTGTTACCGATATCATTTCATAATGCGGAATTATTTAAGTAAAAATTTGAAACTTTAATTTAATTGAAGCATCAAACACTAATTTAAATAAACACATAAATCTTGAAGTCTAGAACATTTAAGAGAATCGAATAAAAACATACAAAACATCTAATGAAAATTTAATGTCAAATGTATTCTTTAAACTTTTACTTGGCATCTCGCACACTGCTCAGCCACCATCCACATTGATCGATTTAGCCTGAAAATATTGAATTTTGTATGAATGAGTAATTTTAAACTCAGTAGGATACGAACATTCAAAACAATATAATAAGTTTTTAAACGTAAAATTATAACATTCATACCATTATTTCATCAAGAGCAATGGAGATCAATCGAAAACTCTAGCATTTGAGAAAACCAAAAGGGGATCACACATTTCATTTCATTTCATCAAGACCCACAGGTCAATTAACGTTTCATGAGATAAATTACGTAAAAGAAATTATAATATTGCAAGAACATAGTATCCTATCTTAATTGATGAAAGGAGTTTTCTTGAAAGAATGACAGAAATTTCACGTTTTAAGACTTTTTTCTATTGTCGTGTATGTATGTGAGTTCTCCCTAAAAAAATACTATATGTAATACTTATATCACATAATGGAGCTACACGTTTTTCTATGTTAGTTTCTAAATTTACGTGTCCACCAATTCATTTCAATTCCAAACAAGACAATTGTCTAATTTCAATCAAGGACAGCTAACATAATGGGAGTACAAAAGAGTTGACTGTATAATCATACCTTTCATAAAAGAAAGAAGATATTTTAGCCCCTGTTTATCTACCATTTTACCAAACTCTATTTGCTATAGTAAACAATATTCACCACACATTTACCCAATAAGATATTCAACACACAAATCAATAAAGTTACTTTAAATTTCAATCACACATTCTCCAAAAAATACTATTCATTACATCATTCTTGGAACAATAATGAGTGACAAACAAGACCTTTTCCTAATCTACACGTATCCTATACTTACCAACTCCCAAAATCAAGGCAATTTAATATTATAAATTCCCAAAAATCAAGCAATTAAATAATGTTAAAGTACAACTATTTGACACCATCTCAACATCTTAATACACGTGTAGTCTCATAGTTCTTTTTTTTTTTTTTAATTATAAAATCCTTTTTAGAAGAAGACCAATTAATTAATTGTCTACCACTACACGTGTCACCCTTGTGTAAAATCTAAAATTAAAATTTAAAACAATATATTTCGACTTCGATAACTTGGACATCGCTTATCCAAATTAACTTTTCCTGGAGCACATTATGCATAGTTATTTATGAGCTATCTAACGAGTATAATATTGATATATTTATCATCACTTTATCAATATTTAAATATTTGACCCAAATAAAGTATAATTCAATAAATATATATATATATACACACACTTTAGTCCATAATTTCCCAAAATATTAAAATATAGTACATCGAATAATTAAATCTATATTATTAAAAAAAATTCGGGACTTTACATTAAGTCTCAATCAGTCTAGCATGCAACATATCTGCAGTTCATAAATCAACACCAAATCTAAAATTTAATCATCATTGCCGACCAAACTATCTAACTCACACAAGCACACAACTTAAAACAAGAAAGTATATATTTTTGTTGAAATTTTTCAATTTTTTTTGTTTTTTATATTATATGTTAAAGTAATAACAAAAATAAACACACAAACACTAAAAAACACACGAAAAGTAAAAACTCAAAAAATTTTCCACACAAAGTTAAAATTGACAATGTCCTCAATGTCATAGAGCATAAATAAGAATAGAAGGGGACGAGGAAGAAAAGGAAGAAGGTACTCCCCGAATTTTTCTGTTGAAAATATGAGGTATTATGTGTGACGGCTAGACAATCTTTTCTATCATGTTTTTCTCTTGGTCTATGTTGGTTTGAATATTCTACGATGTCATGTTTCTGCATAGCGGTCAAGTAAAAAACATTAAAGAGCAAATAACTTAGAACATGTGTTGCTTAGCCCAAACAATCAAAATAACCAACAATACATTACCTAAGGGAAAATATGATAGGAAGTGATACCCTATAAATTGAAACGTGCTTAAATCTAATGCAAACTAATAATCAAAATAAATCTATATGCAATGCGGTACAGAAAGCAAAAATAAATAAAAATGTTAGAAAATTGGGTTCCCTTCCAACAAGCTCTTTTTTATAGTCTTTAGCTCGACTTTAGCAATTGAATCACGGGCACCTAAAGAAAGCTTTGGATGCCTTGCCCAATTTCATTCGTTTGACTTTGATCCACTTTTCATTCAGTCTCCATACTTCTACCTTGCCCTTTTCGATGTAATAGGACTTTTCCATTTCATCCGATTCAATTTCAACTATGTAGACTTCCACTCCTACATCGGGCTTAATCACAAAATCAATTTTTGGACAATCAATAAAGTAGAAAAAGTATGAGTTGATTTCATTCTCATTGATTGCTACATCCCCATTTGATTCCGTTGTGATCAACTTGTCTCTTTAATCCCTTCTTCCACAGTCTATATATCTTTGGGTTGAACGATCGGTCCACAATCTAGATCCACAGACAATGAGAAATAGATCCCGTCGGCTCCTTCGAATGGATTGTACCCCCATTACATGCAATCTCTCATAAGCATATCGTATTTATCCAACTTGGAAAGTACTTTGCAAATACCTTCTCGTTCAATAAGGGGGGACCATCTCCCATAAGTTTGATATCATCATCCCAATCGTCAAGTACAAAATCTCCCACACATATGTACTCTTCATCAGATTTTTCAATTGCTTGTTTTCTACACATCAAATATTTTTGAAATCTCAGAAGTTTCGGCGTGTGTAAACTAGTGTAAGAGAACAAACATTTTTCAGTACAATGCACCATGTAATAATTTTCACAACTTGGATATCCTCCAAGTATATCTTGACAATCCATGTACAGATTTGTCATTGCAACAATTTTGTTACTTTACCAATGTCAAAATCATGGATAAATATCTGAAAAGTATAAAGAGAGAATACCAATACAAGATAAATTAAAACTATAGGGGGTTAGTTAAACGATATAAAAAGGAAAATAAAGAAAAGTAAATAATTTTTTTTTGTTAAAACTAAAATTAATTAAAGTAGTAATCAAATTAAAAATAAATAAGCAATTAGGATAATGGGACCGCTTCTGATGAGACCAATGGTGGTGCTTCCGGTGATGATGCTGCTACTTAGTTGCTTAGTTGCCCCTTGTCATTTGTGACAAAAAAAAAAAAAATGGGAGTAGTGTAGGCTAGGCTATAATATGCTATGCTAAGCATTATGTTAGCATCTCATTATTTTGATTTGAATATTTTTTCCCAGATGTATATGATATTTTGGTTAAACTTACATATTTTGTATTTGACTTTTCGGATGTATATGATTTGGTTTTCATTTTAGCTAGATTAAATTTTGATGTTTAGTGATATCAATATGGTTGTGGTGTGTTGGTTTACATTTATGTTGCATCTTAATTTAGCTGGTATGTGGTTTGATCGTTTGATTTCCTGCAAGTGAACGGGATCATTATCAAGTAATATAGTAGTGAATAGAGTGTCGAACCCACAAGGACTACGTATTTAATCGAGTTAAAATTAATTTCAACTTTAATCGAATAGCAAACAAGCTTTGTGATTTTTTATACTAATCCCTAAATTATCAACTAAACTAATGAAAATATGTAAATGTATTTTTCAAATATGTGATATGCATTGCTAAGATGTCGAATTCCCCTTATTATTCTATTTTTAGTGTAACAATTTGAAATCATTCATGTTGGTTAATGTTCCTAATTTAATTGAAAGCATATCTCGATAGCAATCAAATATATTCCTCTCATGTAACCCTTTTATCTCTCAATGAATAAAATTCACTAACAATTCAATTGGTGATCAAGCAATTAAAAAGAACGATAAAGACTATAATAAACACCCATAAATCAAATCAAATTAAAGTCAAAATAATTAATTAAAAATTGAAAATATCATAACAAGGGTTTATCTCATCCTAACAATGTAAGAAATTAGTCTAACATATCGAAATTACAAGAAATCATATTTAAGTGAAAGATATAACCCGAATTTTTGATAAATTGAGAAGATGAAGATGAATCTTGAAATCTTGAATCTCTTCAATTGTTTCTTTATGAATCTCCACTCGTGCCTTCTCTTCTTTGCCCAAAAATTTTGTTTGAATCTTCACTTGATTAAATTCTTGCTAAAACTATGAATTCTCCTCCTTTGATGATAATAATTAATGAGTATTAGAGTATAATATGTACATGAGAATTTTCATATGTATTATGTTGTTATGTATTTGTAGGAATCGAAAATTGGTTGAAAATCACGTCCAAATTGACTTCAAAAAGAGTTCCAATCGAATAAGAAAAGTTCCATTCGCGCGCGCGAATTTTTTGGTCTTTGCATAGTAGTCAGTATTTTAGTCATAACTTTCTCTTCTGTTATCCAATTGATACGATTCAAATTGATTTTGAAATCTAACTTAAAGGGCTACAACTATTTTAGAAATATGATATTTCCAATTCGGACTTTTACTATGCCAAAAATCGGTTTCAATTTTCGACTGAAAATTTGGAATTTAACTTATGTGATTGAAAATTGTTGTTTATCATATTCCATTCCTTTTTGAGTTCTAATTCCATCCACTTGTCTCTTAGAAATCTTCAAAGTATGATCTTTTAGTCCAAATCAACTATTGAATATTTTCAATTTGGTCCTCAAACTTTGGATTTTGCCATTTTTCACCAATTTCGCTTCTTTCTTTCGATTCCTCGTTCAACAATTGAATTTTACCTATATAACATAAGATACAACAATTTAAGATATATTTTGTCAAAATAACTACCAAATATCGATATTTTTGGATTTCGAATAAGTGTATAAAATACACTTATCATGGTTGAATTTATGAATAACTGTCTCAAATGGTTTTATTTTTGTACTGTTTCATGTGTTTTTACACATGGTATTTGAGTTGTTCTTTTCAGGCAACGGGTTTGGACAAAGGAAAGGCAAGCTTTAGACTTGTCAGTTGGTTTTGGGTAGATTAGATTAAATCTGTTTGATTTGTAATACGTGTTTTGTCACAGAATGCCAAATGGGGAGTTTGTTAGGTTTTGAAGTTGTTGGCAATCTTTTGACAAAATTATTGTTGTAAAAGAGTTTTTAAAAGTCAAATGGTTTAGTAGTAAGTTAGAAGTCCTAGGGTTCGAGTATGGAAAAAACTATTGTCTCAATTTC
Organism: Fraxinus ornus; assembly: GCA_903798235.1. NCBI lineage: Eukaryota > Viridiplantae > Streptophyta > Magnoliopsida > Lamiales > Oleaceae > Fraxinus > Fraxinus ornus. The sequence continues at coordinate 1,970 of CAIGRF010228567.1, read as the reverse complement.
GTTAGCCTTTCGCTCAACTGTTGCTCGAGCGGTAAAAACAGAAGCTACGTCGCCCACCTATCTCTGGACTTCACTCGAGCGAGACACCATCGCTCGCCTATCGCTGAGCTCTCGCTCGAGCAACAGTGTTTTTCGAAAAAACCTAATTCACGTTTTTCAAAGCTTTTATCCAGTCTATACTACCCAAAACATCTTTACTATATATATGGACGCCACTCACTCGAAAATTACAGGTTGAACATTGAGAGAAACATTGTTTTGCATCATCCATATCATTCCATATCATTATCGGAATTCAACCATTATTTTTCTTTGATCATTGCTTTGAAAAACATCATCCTCACTTAAACCAAACACCAAAACACATACGTCCACAACATCTATTAGTTTTCTAAGATCAAGGAAGGCGAACCGGAGTTTCTAGTCTTTGGAGAACAAGGTGCTCTCGTTAATCCGCAAGAGATAGACGAATTCAGAAGGTCGGAGTTGCTGCAGGTGTATGCAATCCAGGAGGGCTTTGGTAATTACAGTCAAAAGGCTAGAAAGTATTAGTTAGTCGAGTTTGATAGTACTGTAAGTTGATTTGTTTATAGTGGATTGTTACTGGCTTGGGTCCAGAGTTTTTACCGAGTTATAGGTTTTCTCCGTTAGCAATTTTCTATTATTATTTATTTTTCAGTAATTTATTGACCACGGTAATTCAACATAGGATAGTTGTGCATGTGGATTTATTGGGATTAATTAATATTGCAATTATTAATTGGTAAATTTAAATTCCCCATAAACACGTATTCACCCACCTCTAGGTGTTATTTGGGTCGAATCTCGTCATTTCAACATAAAAACCTGGAACAATGTATAAAAAACCGAATTTGGAATATATCAGCAATCTAATCAGCATGGTATCTGCATGCCATATTTCCTTCTATATATTCTGGAGCTTAACAACCTAGAGTTGGAGTTTTGAAGAAAAGCTTCAACTTCTTTAAAAATTAATATTAATAATGCGTTGTCGATTTTTAATGAAATCTATTTCAATTTAATAGAGATGTATCTAGACATCATGATGCTTTATATATTATTTTTCGCTGTGGTGAATCCAGCCCTGAGTTTGGACACTACAAGGGTTTTCTAAAAACAATGAGAACAAACTCGACATTTGTAGGGGCGGATACGAGCTATAGTCCAATCTATCCCGTGCCTGTATCTGCCCTTGACTTTCCATTTTGAACTTTTTCCATGCATGTGTAGAAATGCTCTTGCAACATTCTCCTTTACACCTTGTTGAAGGTTGCTTGTTAAGCGCCCAATAAAATATTGAGTTTTCATGCATTATGTGAAAAGTGAATGACCTAAAATGCAATGATTTTTATGCATGATTCAAAACTATTAGGAATTAAGAAGGAGATTATATGACACAATATGAAGTAAATATCATACCACAGGAAGAACTCAAGAAATTGATGGAAGAAACGAGAATTCACTATAATACAAAGAAAGAATACAAGGATATTATATTTGCAATAGTGTCTAATTTTTATTTTTTAATTTTGTAAAGAAGAGCCAATTATATATATGATACATGTCAAAACTTAATAATAGTCATAAAGATGGAAATAGCATTAAAAAAGAGTATCGTGAGCCAGATGCCATCACCTCTCGAGTGCTACCTTGACAGGAAGCGAGTGGCAGGCTAGCGCCAGCGGGATCCAGCTCCCTGTTTTGTCCGCTTGAACGGGAGCTTGGTGCACAACTAATTGGAATGCGGCTAAATCACTTCTTGGTTCATATTTTGACATCTTCAAGGCCCACTTCAACTAATCCACAAATACTCTAGCGTCCCGAGTTCCGTTAACCCGGATTGCCACGTCATCGTCTTTTGCCCTAATTTTGACAATCAATCTTTGCGGAAATAATCTAATTTTTAAAATCACATTTGTAATTGAAAACTTCATCGGCAAGAAAACTCA
>CAIGRF010228528.1:0-13409 GCA_903798235.1 Fraxinus ornus | reverse complement strand
TTGCTTGATCACCAATTAAGTAGTTAGTTGCTTGTTGTAGTGTAGGAATACTCACAATAAGTCTAGAACGCGATAAAATCGACATGTGTAGTTAGAATTAGGAATAATCTCTTTCACGCATGCAATCTTATTGATAATCTAAACCAAATGCATGACTTTCATATGAATTCGAATTAGGAAAAGGATCGTCTCATGTTAGTCATATGTTGGTGTATCTTGGGAAAGAACATTTAACGTATTAGCTTTATTGATTGTAAAAAAATGCATGAATTTAACAGAATTATTATTGAGAATTGAAATAGATGGAAATAGGGGAATACATGAATCCAATACAATCATTTACAAATTAGAAAAATATAATATTTATTTGCTTTCTTAGATTAATTTATTATAAAACATAATCAAACTCTCTTTTGTTTACACAATTCGAATTTCGTACATAACTAGTAAACTTGAATTGAATTTATTCACTGTGGGACAATACTCTTAATTCATCAATTATATTACTTATCAACGATCCGTACGCTTGCGGGTTTTGCACGAACAACATGAAATTGTATTAAGTCAATTATACTGGTATATTAACATTTACATTTAGAATGTTATAGGTTAAGCGTTATGATGAACTTTTCAGTATATTTATTTTTTAGTTATTTAAAAGATGTTATTTTTATGTCACTAAAGATGGTTAGGGATCCAATCAAGTTGCGAAAAGTGACTTTGTTTGGTTTCATTTGAAAAATGAAAAAACCGTGTTCACTCTAAATTTTCCATTAATGTCACATAATAGACAATTCTACCCTCTAACTAAAAAATTTTTAAAAATAAAATAAAAGAGAAAACAAAAACAAAAATAAATAAGTAAATACCCTAAAAGATGAAAAGAAAGAAAAATAAAAAAATCAATTAGTTTTCTTCACCACCCTCCCTATAGGAGTGAGCACGTTTGGTTTTGTTGATTTTTAACTTATTTTCAAAACAAACCATTTTAAAAGATTTAGTTCTTCTCAAACAAGTTAAAACTTAAAACATAAATATTTTGGTCTAAAATCTCAACAAAAAATGTAAACTATAATTTTCTAAACATAAATGTTACAACTCTAACATACCGATCTCAAAACAAGCTAGAAAACTAAAATGATACATTAAATAAGGAAAATCATGTTTTGTTAATAAGAAAAAAAACAGAAAAAATTTGAATTTAAATTTTGTTAATTTATAATCTAATGTATTTCTAATCGGTTTCCTATTTTATAATACTGTTATTAATTATTGTTGGAAATTGGTTTAATAAAAGAGTGATTTTGTATCAACTTTGACCAAATATTCGGGTAGTTTTAAGTAGTCAATTCATGCATATGAATAGACAAACGCGTTTCACTCCTCGAGTAGATGATCATTGTATATTTGGATTCACAAAATCAAATCCGAATGAATGAGAAATTGAAATATAAAAGTGAGGTTGATAAATGGAATTTTGGAATTAATTAATTCGGGAAATTCAAATTAAATCGACCACTTGAGCGGACGCCTTGAGAGCAACAAGTGGTCGAGTTACCAAAAAAACCACTTGAGCGGTGGCTGGGCAATTAGTGAGCGATCTGAACGGGTATGACTGTTTGTAAAATATTCTGATTTTTGGGGCGTATCTCTTTTGACTACAACTCCTCAACCTCTATATTTTGGACCTTGATAGTTCCTAATTCATTCATAATCATATGCTTTGATTTAATTGCATCAATTCATTGCAAAAACATAGTTTTCTTTCATAAGAAATTCATTCAAAATAGAGAGTGATTTTCAATTTCGAGTTCATGGTTTCTTGCCATTTGAAGTGCTTCCACTTCAAAGAGAAAAACTGTTGTATCATGAAAGACGATTGTCACTACACCATGAGCACCTCTGCAAGGGCAAATTCATCTTAAAGAGATAGTGTCAAACACTAGCCTCGATTTACAACTTCATTGTTTCATTCTTCATTTTTGCAATTCATTCTTTCCATTCCAAGTAAGTGGTTTTGTTTTGTTTAATTTTTAGAATGTAATTAACAAAATTACACGTACAAACCAACAAGTTTAAGACGATTTTTTTGGTCATTTTTGCTTATTATTCTTCATCTAAGTTCTTTTAAATAGCAAATACATTGCTATTGTTTTCATTAATTTGATTTGCTAGACTTTTGTTTACGTAACAAAAATGGATACCAATGGGACTAATTCTAGTCAAACCACAAATGGTATATAACAAGTGCAGTTCCACCCATGGCTATACTGCTTAAATCTACTCATATACCTTATGGAGAAAAATCAGAGAAATTCAGCAATGTGGATTTCAGGAGATGGCAATAAAAGACGACGTTCTATCTCACCACTTTGAATTTGGCAATGTTCATTTTAGAAGATCCTCCGTGGTGCAAGAAGTAGAGAATAATCGATAATCGATTATTTCGTTGGATGCATGGAAGCACTAGAACTTCTTGTGCAAAAATAATATCCTAACTGGATTGGACAATACACTATACCGTGTTTATAGTGCTATGAAGTCAGCAAAAGAACTTTGTGAGTCCTTGGAGAAAAAATAAAAAATGGAGGATGCTGGCACGAAAAAACTAATTGTTGAAAAGTTCATCGACTACAAGATGATAGACTCCAAGACCGTAATCAGTCCAGTCCAAGAACTCCAGGTTCTTCTACATAACATACATGCCGAAAATATGAAGTTGAGTGAGTCATTTCAAATTGATGCTATCATTGAGAAACTCATTCCTTTATGGAGAGATTTCAAAAACTATCTCAAACACAAATGTAAAGAGATGAACCTGGAAGAACTTATTATCCGGCAAAGGATAAAAGAAGACATCATAAAGATTAAAAGGAAATTTGGAGTACAATTTTTCCAAGTAAAAGCCAATTTGGTGGAATCCAGTTCAAGAATCAACAAGATAAGAATTCATTCAAGTGATGCGTCAAAGAGGAAGAACAACAAGAATGCTAAGAAGTTCAAAGCCAACTGCTACAATTGTGGTAAAGTAAGACATCGTGCAAGTGAATGTCGAAAGCCAAATAAAAACGCACAAGCAAATGTGATTGAAGAAAGCACATTATAAAGGGATACAAGAGATGAACTTGTTTATTGTTGTATCTGAATGTAACAGTATTGGAAATCCTAAAGAATGGTGGGTTGATATAATGCTACCCATCACATTTGTGCCAACAAAGCAATGTTCTCTAACTACAAAGAACTCAATGAAGAATAACCGTTCATGGAAAATTCTGTATGCTCAAATGTTTAAGGACAAGGGAATTTAAATTTGAAGATGACTTTCGGCAAAGAGTTCATCCTCAATAATGTTTCTACATGTACTGGACATTCATAAGAATCTTGTATTCGGGTCTCTACTTAACAAAAAATAGCTTTAAGCTGGTCTTTGTGTCTAATATGTTTGTGATGGGATGTTTAAAATTAATGTCCATATCAATGTACCAAAATCAAGCAATATGAATAAAATTATTAATTCTGTGTATATGCTTGAGTCGTATTGTTTATGACATAATAGATTAAGACATGCGAATTTTAAATCTATGAGAAAATTAATGAACTTAATTTTGTTACCTTCGTTAAAATTTGATCATAATCATAAATGCGAAATTTGTGTTGATGTAAAGTTTGCCAAAACTCCAATTCATTTGGTTCAACATTACACCTTTAGAATTAATTCACAATGATATCTGTCACTTGGATTTTTGCAAACTGGAGGTGGAAAAAGTAATTCATTACGTTTATTGACAATTGTACAAAGTACTGTTATGTGTACTTGCTAAGAGGCAAAGACAAGGCTCTAAATTTTTCAAACATTACAAGAATGAAATTGAAAATCAACTTAGCAAATGAATGAAGAATATTCGAGTGAAGAGGAGGAGAATATGGGGCGCCCTTTTAAGAATTATGTTGAGAACATGAAATTATTCATCAAACAACGACACATTATTTACCTCAATCAAATGCTATTGTTGAACGCAAAAATCAAACTCTTAAGTAGATGATGAATACTATATTGATAAGCTCAGGCAGAACATGTGGAGAAGTTATCCTTTCAACAAATGTCATTTTTAAAAAAATACAACAAAATAAAAGGATGAAACTTCATATGAATTATGGAAAGATAGTATACCTTTTTATAAACACTTGAAACTATGGGGTATTTAACTAATGCTGAAGTATGAAAGCCCAAGTAAGTTAAAATTGGGCTTAAGACAATTGACTGCATATTTATCGGGTATGCTAATAACAGTAGTGCATATCGATCTTGTTCATAAGTCGATTATACTATATACAAGAAATAAGTTCAAACAAGCAAACTTATGAAACTAGAAATGGTACTCCTCTAAGTGATGAAGAACCAATGTGCATTAAAAGGGCCTGAACATCTACATCATATGGTCCTAGTTTTCTAACATATATGCTAGAAAATGATCCTAAGATATTTAATGAAGCAATATCTACTTTGGAAGCACCGTATTGGAAAGAATCTATCAACGGTGAGATAGAATCCATTATGCAAAATCATACTTGGGGAGTTAATTGATCTCCCACCTGGAAATAAACATTTAGGATGTAAATGAACATTGGAAGGTATTTAATATGGTTCTTAGATATCTAATATATACCTTAAATTTTGAATTACATTTTACAAGATATCCAGTTATATTGAAAGGATATTATGATATGAATTAGATACATGATACAAAGTATTATAAGTGTACAAGTGGTAATATTTCTACTATTGGTGGGGCTGTCGTATCTTAGTAGTTCTCAAAACAAACATGTATAGTTCGATCAACGATGAAATCGAAATTTATAGAATTAGATAGAGCTAGAGAAGAATCGAAATATCTTCACAATTTCTTAGAAGATATTTCACATTGGCCTAAGTTGGAACATGCAATTGGTATATATTGTGGTAGTCAATCAGTTATTGAAAGAGCATAAAATGGTATGTATAATGTTAAGTCCACACATATATGTCGTAGACACAACACCATTAAACCATTGATCTCAATTGTATTATTTTCAATGATTATGTGAAATCAAAGGAAAATATAGCGGATCCACTTAGAAAAGGTTTACCTAGAGATCAAATATACTATCTATCGAAGAAAATACACTTAAAACCTACTACGTAAGAGTCTTTTGTAAGAGTCTTTATAATGGTAACCCAACCTTGTTAATTGAAGAAATGGCACAACTAAGTTATGAAGATTCTACCCATTCCTATGATAATAAAAGTAATTTATGTAGAATGTATGAGGCTAATCTATACTTTTAATGATTCGTATAACCTAGATAAGTCAAGTGGTGTATGACAAAATACTCTTAATAGGAGGGAGATCGCCTATGTAAGTGTGAAGAAGGACTGCTTCTATGAGAATTTTAGATGTTGAAGTCCTCTACGATACTTATGAAACACAAGAGTGGTTTATGCTTAAAAATGAACCCAACCACGAGAATCGGAATTGTTACGGAGACAATAGCTTAATAGTTCAAAACATCATGTTGCCTAATTAGCCATGTAAATTTGATAATATTTTACTCAGGCAGGTTTATAGTTAGAAGCTACCTCTCCTGATGCGATATCTTTTTGCATGTACGCTCCAATAGTGTCTGCACTATCATTTACATTTCTGATAATTTTCATTCACGTGGAGGATTGTTTGAAATTGGATTAATAACAAAATTGATTTTTGTATAATCTTTGACCAAATATTTGGATAGTTTTCAGTAGTCAATTCGTGAGTGTGAATAGACAAATGCATTATCTTCCTTGAATAGATAAGCATGGTATATTTGGATTTACAAAATCAATTCCAGATGAATGACAAATTGAATTATAAAAATGAGGTTTATAAATGGAAATTTGAAATTAATTAATTTAGGAAACTCAAATTAAATCGAACGCTCGAGCGGACGTCTCATGTGCAGCGAGCAGTCGAGTTATTAAAAGATCGCTTGAACGGTAGCTAAGCGATTAGCGCGTGACCTGAACGGATGAAAATGTTCGTGAAACATGGTGATTTTTGGGATATATCTCTTCGACTACAACTCCTCAATCTCTATATATTGGAGCCCTTTGATGGTTCTAATTCATTCATAATCGTATGCTGTGATTACATTACAACAATCCATAGCAAAGATAGTTTTCTTGCTTCAAAAACTTATTCGAAGTAGTAAGTGCTTTTCAATTTTGAGTTCGTAGTTTCTTGCCATTTGAAGTGCTTCTACTGCAAGGATAAAAATCATTGTATCTTAGGAGACAAATATCACTACACTATGAGCACATTGGCGGGGAAAACTCATCTTAAATGGATAGTATTAAACACCAGCCTCGATTTACAACTTCATTGTTTCATTCTTCATTTCTACGATTCATTCTTTTCATTTGAAATAAGTGGTTTTGTTTTGTTTAATGTTTTAGAATATAATTGGTAAATTCGCACACGTACACCAGCAAATATTCTTTAAAACTTTGAAGCTCAGAGTTTTTCCAACCATTTAATTCTCAAGTTGTTTTAGTTATAGATTGATTGTCCACCTGGCATACTAGTGGCATCAACTAAGAAACTTGTACATATGACTTAAAAAGAATATCACTTTTACTCGACACTTTCGTTAAGAATTACTAATACATGGCGCAATTCCATCATAAAACATGTTAGAAAAACCAAATTGTGAATCAAAGTAACTAAAATCAAAAATTTAATGTGTAGCACATATTTTACGCATTGAATAAAAAATAATCTTTTGTTAATAATCCAAGGAAAAAAAAAATTTGAAAATGGCAAGTGAAGTGAGCCATTAGTATTACCAACCTCCATCCATCCCCACAAAATTAATTTTGCAACCATATAAATGAACACACACATACCTTTCATTCAAGATGCTTTCAAAATGCCTTTCAATGATTTGATCATATGCATAGAAAAACAATTAGAAATAGTTGCATACTCTTCAATTCTTGCAACAAAACACAAGTTTTCCACCTCAAAAGGAATACGAATTGCTGCATTTCGATGACAATTAGTCTTTCTCAAGTTAGTCCCTACACAACTATAGCTTCTTACATGTTTGGTTATGCTTAAGAAAGATTCTATGGCAGAAGGTCTTTACTTATTGTCAAGAAAAACATCTTTATATCCATGACCAAACTAACTTTCTTGATTTTACTTATTACACTAGCATTGGTATTCAATGCTGATTTTCCTAAAATATGAGAACATGTGTTTCAGATGTAAGTGTTATGCCCTAAGTCCAATAAGCTTTGCAGATAAACACTTTTAATATATGTTTGATGCATTTCAGTTATGAGAGGTCTATTATTTAATTGAATTAATATTCTAATAAATTAAATAATAGAATTCGTAAATTCAAGTCTTGGTAATTTGTTAATTATAATGAGTTGTGATTGTGAGATACAAATTATATACGATTGAATCTTAAATCATCTATGGTCATAAGTAATAACGAGATACATATATCGATATTATGATAGACCACAACATGTGGCATTTCTTGTGATGTAAGTAGATAATCTCATAAGTTAAATTGTGGTGACACTTAAATGAATATGTGAATGTTTTTTTATAGAACTAAAAATTGGAGACTCTTTGGGAAGATTTAAAATGGATAACTATCTGAGTGTCAGTGATTAATCTCTAATGTTAGCTATTTGAATTGGTCTTTCGACTTGAGGTCATCATTGTGCCTTCTATGAGGACGGTCATATTTCGGTGATGTTGAATGTTACTCTGTCAATAGTAGCTAATATGGCATCGTTTAGGCATGTTAAGATTCATATGAAGGTTGTAAATGATCAATAGATGATTCATCACTCTTAAATAGTAAGAGATTATGATTTACATTTCATTCAATTAAGTTGAGAACGAAATCTTTGGCCATAAGTTGAAAAGAGTTTTTGACTTACATTTACTTAAGGGATGAAAGATATGATTGATAATTTAGATTGACACACGTCCATATCTCTTAGTTGATCACATCATATTGACAAAATAATTATAATTTCACAATAAATGAACAAATATAAGAGACGGATTAAATCCACTCGGACTTATATTAATAAGCTATTAGAGTTTTAGGAAAAGTAAACACAATTCATTATCTTGCTAGCAAAGGAAAAGAGCCGTGTAAATCTTCATTGGAGGTTGGACCCAGCTTGCTTGCAATTCCATTTTGAGGGTGAGTTTGTAAATAATAAAAGAGGGCCTTTTTATAATTTAAGAAATTGGAGGGCCTATTTATGATTTTAAAAATAGGTCAAATTGCAAATCTTCAAAAGGTCTTTGAAATTTAAATTTAGAAGTGTTTTAAATTTGATTTTCAAAAGAGTTTTGACATAAAATTTAATTTTTACCCAAACTGAATATCTTTTTAAAAAAAAATTGACGACTTTTGTATTATAGTTAAAGTTGAATTGTAGGGTGTGTTTGAACCACATTATTTTGGAAGAGTGTACTCTGAAATAGTAGATTGATGGAGAATGTGTGATTGAAAAAGAAGGAAAAGTTATTGATGTGATGAAAAATGATTGGTTGAAAATGAGTAGAAGAATGATAATGAAAACTTTAATATATACCAAACAGGGGCTTAACTTAAATGTTAAAACTTGGCCCTAAATTGAATTTTATTTTGTTTATGAGTTTTATTAATTTAATTTAAATTAGAGAGGGACTCTAATTTAGTATTTAATTAAAATCTGATTTAAATTAATAAGAGTTGGACTCTAATTTAACATTTAATTAAAATTTAATTTTAATTAAATTGTCACATCCTAACATCTTGGAATTAAAGTTGGACTCTAATTTTGGTTTTAATCTAAAATTTGATTTTAATTAAATTCAACCGCCTTAAATTTTGGAATTAGAGTTGGACTCCAATATATTATTTAATTAGAATTCAACTTTAATTAAATATTGTCGTCCTATAATTGTGGAATTAGAGTTGGACTCTAATTTGGTATTTAATTAAAATTTGAATTTGATTAATAAACTTGCAAATTAAATTAATTAATTAATTATTTAGTTGTTCCGATCATTTTGTCTTAGACGACCATTATTGCTAGAAATTTGAATTATGTTTGCGTATAATATTGGATATTATGTAGGAAATCATTTATATAATGAATGTTTTATAAGTGGATGATTATGGACTTGACCATATAGATGTGCTGAATGGTTAGTTTAATTCTTGTTTTTTTATAGATCTATGAGCTCTTATTTATATTGAACTTGCAAGTCCGTTATATTATTATAGGCCCGTGAGTCCAATTATTTAGGCCATTATTCCAATTTGTATGGGATACGGATTGCAATTGGACTAATTGAATATGCAAGAAGAATAGAAGACCATAGAGATGGAGCATTGTATTAATCAATGTTATGTCTCTGAGGAACTTACCAACTAGTCTTCATTATGGGTCAACACTAAAAGTCCATAATCATCCATACTATTATGTGTATATTTATTTACACGTTAGATGTATAATAAAATATATAGAATTTTTACAATGAGACATTTGCATGATAAATCCCTCGCTAAAATATTAAGTCAGCTTTATATTCTCCTTTTACAATTATAGTGAAAAATCAGAGTCTTCAATCGATCTTAACTTGTTGAGTACACTCAAGGCTAGTCTATTGGACATGTTTACACTATGAGATATTAGATATCTCTGAATGATGGGTTTGACTAAACTAAAATTTATCTTTTGTTGAGTACACCCATGAAAATAAATTATAAAGGCGTGTTAAGCCAATACATAAGATGTGCGGCAACATAAAGTTATCAGCTTAATGATGTGGGAGTTGTATGAAGATGCAATTGATAATTGAATCTACCCAAATATTTTATTAAGACTTGTTGAGCACACTGAAGGTCTTAATATAATAAATGAGATCCCATCCCACTCGGAGTCAAGTGTGGATTTCATAAGTTTATGTGAGAGAGTCATAAATTTGAGTCAAACATTGGAAGCTTAATTAATTTAATAAAAGACCATACTAAATTAATTGATGTATTTTATATATTCTATTCTTTTATTTTCCGTCATTTACATGTATTGAATTATGAGTAGCCATATGAATTTTAGAAGCATACTGGATACCAGCAAACAAACCAAATTTTTTTGATTGGCACTACAATCTAAGAATTGTTCTTAGGTATGAAAAATTGGTTATGTCCTTGATGTTATGTCCTTGAGTACCCCTTTCTAGAGACACCTACTGATTACTCGACTAAGGAAGATGTGGCTGCTATAATAAATAAGTGATGACGATAGTACCGCAGCATGTATGATGCTTGCAGCCATCCCACCTGAATTACAAACGGCTGCATAAGGGTATAAATGCTAACACAATGATTTTTTTATCTCAAAGAGTTGAATGATGAACAATCACGTATGGAAAGATATAAAGTTTTCTAGCAACTATATCAATGCAAAATGGCAGAAAGATCTTTAGTCAGTGCTAATATACTAGTGCTAATATACTGAAGATGATCGAGTATTTTGATAAGTTGTCTCAATTGGGTTCAGTCATAGACTATGAACAAAATATTGAGTTGGTTTTACAATCTTTGCCAGAGAGCTATGATAGCCCAAGAATAACTACCCAAAATGGAGGGGGTGAATTGGTTTTTAAATTTTTTTAAAAAAATTAATCTAAATTCAAGCAAGTAAAGACTAAATAGAGTTCAAACAATAAGTACAAATATGAAAGTGATAAGTAAAAGAGAAGAAATGATGCAAATGATATAATTAAGTACAGTGTAAGACAAAAAATCTTCTCAAACTATATCTATCTTTTAATAAATGATTGTAATAAATTAAGTACCAAGTGAAAAATAAGAAATTTTGATGAATATGACGAATTACAAGTTTGTTTCAATCAATCAAAGTTTTCAATACGAAGAAGTAGAAGAAATATATGCAATGTACGTTCAAAAATCTTCTTCAAAATATATCTCTAGTTTATGAGTAATAAAAATACGTTAAGTAGAAAAAGAGAGATGAAAAACTTTGATGATAATGATGATTAAAGAGTTTGAACGGTCAAATTTTGGATTGCTGGAAACTTTTGGTCGACCGTTCGACAGTTCGATCTTTTTACGTTTTGACCCCATTTGTTCCCATTTAAAGGTCTTGAAAGGTATGGACTTTTGAAAAAATATTTTTGACTAACTTTCCCAAGACAAATCTTTTTCAAGTCCAAATATCATTTTTATATTTGATCAAATCATAGCATTAGAATGACTTTTAATGCACAAAGTTGTTTTTAGTGCATAGAAGGATTTTGAGCTTAAGCATTCGTTACAAAATATCATAGTGTTAGTCCTTTTACACTTTATCTAAGAAATCAAGTTCTTGATCCTACTCCGAAGTTTGGCTCTTAAGTTCTTGAATGTGTGACTTCGATCTTGACTTCCTTCATGTGCCCGATTTGTGATGATAACTTTTAATCTTTTGATGATCATCGATTAATCTTTCATAGTTTGCTTTGAAGAACTATAACCACTTAAATTCAACTTGTTAATAAACAAGATTAACATGTTTGTTATAATTAAAACAAGGTTTTAATCAACCATAAGTCAACAATTTGCCCCTTTTTTATTATGACAAACAAAATGATTTGTAAAGTAATATTTAACAATTGATAAGAAATATAAATCTTAAATTTTGCATGTAATCCATGTATTCCCCCTATCTTTTACAATCCAATAGCCATTCATTTTAAAGCATTTTGATCATATCAATCTATCATTACATTTTCATTAAGCATGTCATCTCATATATTTTCTCTCTTTTGTCATAAGCAAAAATATATAGCATTTAAGATCATAACACAACCATATAAAACATTACAAGATTCTCCCTTAAGCTATTACATGAAGCCTAACCAAAAATTTTAAAATATAGGATATTGCATACATAGGCAAGGCAAAGCATGAGTTTACGAAAGGTAAGAATACAAAGAGGTTAGATCAATGGAGAAGAAGAAGAAAAGTGAGAGAAATGAGTGAAAAGTATTGAGGGGTTGAAGTGTTTAAAAAAAAAGGAAAAAAATGCGATCGACTGGACTCCCTTTTTTGGTTTCTATCTGAAACGTTCTAGTTTTCCGGTCGATCATTTCCGATCAATCGGACGTCATCCGACATATTTTTTTCCCACCCTACTAAACGAAATATATAATAAGTAGTGAACAATACTCAAAAAATAAAGTAAGAATACATAGTATAAGTTTTAATTACGAACTCATCAATAATGCCCAAACCTCTTCGCATATGTGATAAACGATCAAGCGCTATAGGTTTAGAAAAAATGTCGGCCAATTGATTTTCTGTATTCACAAATTCTAATACAATATCCCACTTTTTGGGTGCCTTTAAGATGCAATAGATGTAATGTATTAGTGCCACTAAGATATCTAAAAATTCGTTTTACAACACTAAGGTGTGATTCTTGAGTATTGGGTTGAAACCAGCACATAATCACACACTAAACATAATATCGAGTGTACTTGCAATTAAGTAAAGAAGAGATACAATCATACCTCGATATTTTTTTTATGTTTATGCAAGTACCTTGATCATCTTTGTCCAATTTGATTGACAAGCTCATTAAAGTGTTCACTGATTTCAATTTTTTCATTTCAAACTTTTTGAGCATGTTCATGATGTACTTTATTTGACTCCATTACTTAGGTAAAGATTGATCACTTGTACTTCGGAAGATTCTTCTTCATCTTGTTGCACATTTCCATCTTCCTCATGTTGATCTTCAATATATTTAGGATCTTCTTTGTTTTGATTTTGAATGTTTATTTGCTCAAAAAAATCTCCAAACTGCATCATTAACACTATCTTTCTCTTGATCAAGAGGATTAGTTTAATCAAATGTTATATACACGGATTCTGCAACGATTAAATTTCTTTTGTTAAAAAAGGAAAACTTTATAAATTTTGCTAGTCAATGAATATTTAAGAAAGATTCTAATATCAAACTTTGGATCAGATTTTCCTGAGTTTTCTTTAGGGTTCAAGATAAAACATTTACACCCAAACACTTTACAGTAATCGACATTGAGACTCTATTTTCAAAGTTCATATGAAGTTTTAGTTTTCTTTCAACTAACCAAAACTCTATTTACAATATGGTAAATGTGTTAACGGTTCCGATAGAAAAGTATTTTGGTAAATTATTTTCATTTACATAGTCCGAGCCATTTCTTATAATTTACAATTCTTCCTTTCTATTACACCATTTTGTGGAAGAGTTATAGGGGTCGAGAAGTTATGTTCGTAGCCAATATTTTTGCAAAAATCATTAAATGTAATATTTTCAA
>CAIGRF010228523.1:0-11394 GCA_903798235.1 Fraxinus ornus | reverse complement strand
TGATTGTCGTTAGAGCAATATCATTTATGTTTGACTTTAATTTATATATGAATTTATTATGTCGACTTTTAAATTTTAGCCCGTGCGTGAAAAATTCTTGGATCCGCCCTTGAGTATAAGGACATAAAATTGGCATAGGATGGAGCTCGAGGATAAGGTACCCTTAGGTAAAGTGATACCCCTAGAAGTAACCCCCAGTGAAGGTTGCAGCAAGCCTGCTTTGATGGTGTATGATTTCGGGTATGAAGTTTGGGATATGTCCTAGTGTTTGCTGATCATCCAAGGAGAGATTAAGAATTTAGGAGAGAAAGCAGGCCAAGTGAATTACTTGAGGACACTAAGAGCTGTGTTACCAAGCGATGCCTAACCATGCTCGACCCCGAGCATACTTGTCCAATTCAATAAAACAAATGGTTAAATGTTTGGGGTATATCGTCGATGGTCCTTGGGATAGAAGTATTTGTACTTAGCAAAATTCCTCCATATCAATATCCAACGGTTATGATTGTAAAAATCATGTTTCCACGTATTTTTTTTTTCTTTCGAGATAATAAATATATTTAGTTATTTAATGAGGAATAAAACAATGAAGTGGAACTTATTTTAGTTTTTATAAAAGAACGTAATTGGGTAACAGATTGCTATAGAAAATCAACAGGCAAGAAGAAGAAGATACATGGTTAGAACGCGGTAGGTTGGAAGATCACATCTGAAGCTTCCATGAGAATTGGAGAAAGGCATCAAGTGTAGGATATGAAATAAGTCTCCTTGACAACTTGGCACCATGTGAAGAGAGTATTGGCAAGATTATTTAGATGTGAGGGCAATAGTCATTCCATCAAGGAATCCTGAAGATGGTGGAGTAAACAAATTTTTGCAATTGCAAAGCCCTATGTGGAAGATGTAATTTTACATTATGGTTTGGATTCGAGAGTGACAACAAACGAGAAGGTCTATAATTAATCGAAGGAAAACAATATGGATAACCGGAAGATGATTAGAGTCTATAGATGTATTTTTCTTCTTTGTGTTTAGGCTTATTGGGGGATATGAAATCTCTTTTATTTTGAATTGAGATTATGATTAAAGTTGTACATTTGTCTTGTTTATAATTCTGATTTGGAGTTGGTGTTGCATATGTGATGAATGAAAAATTATTTTTATTGTCTAAGAAAATGGCAGAGTTTGAAAAGAAAATTCAAGCACAAGTAAACCGTGCAGCTGCCTCCACAAAATTACAGATTAATTATCTTTTAATGAATAATAAATCGATTAAGATTCATGTACACACATAATATATGGTCATCTATAAAAATTCCAAAGAGACTTCTTGCACTAATAAATTTACAATATAGTAGTTAATTTGAAGATGAGTGCATGGAGCAAATGAAATGTAATTGTCTTTAGTTTTTACATTGTTCTCCATGCTTCTAGATGGGAAAAGTCTTTTTTTATTACTTTTCAGCTAGATGTCAAGTTGTACTAGGTGAAATACTCAAACCAAATCACCTCACATATACCCTTAATTTCTCCTCTATTCTATTAAATATACATTAAAATGAGATTTGAATGATAGAAGAAACTCATTAAAAATGAAATTTGAATTTAACTATATATTTATTAGACATAAATATTGTTACACAACATGTTCATACGGATGGATCCCACATATGTCAATGTGACATCAATTATTCAATTGATTAGATATATTTTAATTAAATAATTACATCATGAGCTCGATCCATTAACCACGGCTCATTTACATTTTCCTACATGTGTTCGTGTGTGTGTGTAAATTTCATTCACAATAAAGTTAATGCATTCTGACCCTAATCAAATTCCCTTATCCCGCCTCTTGTACTCAATCATTTTTCTCGTCTGACAGTTGAGTTGACCGTTGGAATACAAACGATCGTCGGATCCTTTTTTCGACCGACAGCATTTGCCTTCGAAAGGGAAGTTCAGTATGTATGTGATGTCCACGTGGAGAGGAAGTGACGATGATTCTGTTGGCATGTTTCATATTTTTTGAGGTCGGCGGATTATCGCCCTATGTGAAAAACGGTACATTAATTCAAAAGGTTACTGGATAAAGATATTTTTCCAGGCCTTTTTATGCTGAAAAAGAGCATAGTCAACAACGAAAGAAGGGAGAGAAATATGAAGAGGGGAGGTGGTTTTTGCTGCTAACAATGATTTTTCCCAACATTGATTCTGGTTTTGGCAGTAGACAAAGGCAATGGAAATGGAAAATCACCTTATTTACTCTTCCTACCATCGACTTTCTTCCTATCTTCAAACACAGAAATCAATTTGTATTACTAGAAGAATATCAAAACCTCCTGAACATCTCATACACCCAAAAGTGAACTTTGACAACTCCAAAATTTATATTATCAACCTATTTGCCAAAAGAAATCATCTTAAGGGAACCTTCAAAATTGAATTACACAAATATGATTGATTCTTGTACTACATCACCTATTACCATGGGCGGACCCAACACGTGACCAGCCCTCACGACTGCCCGTGCTGGATCCGTCGGGAACTTTTTTTTTTTTTTTTTTTTTAACAATAGATAAATATTTTAGCTTATATAACTGTTATTTCATTTTATTTTCAAACGCCTCCTTCAATTGCGTTGGTTAGAGTTTGTCATTCTTATGAGATGTCTCTGGTTCGATTTTTTCAGCTTGTAATTCATATATTTTTAGTTCTCCAATTTTTATTAGTTTACAATTTTTACAAAATTAATGGTAATAGGGATGTAACTATCCTTAGAGATTATTAGAATTCTTACCATTATGGTACTTGTTAAATTGATATTATTGTTAACATAATAATATATATTAAGTTTTAAATATTAATAAACGACATCGCCTATCATATCGCTGATTGTCGAGGTTGACAGGCTGAACTTCAATATTGAGTCCGCTCCTGCCTATTACAACATTACTTTAGTGCACAAAGGAGTTCTCGAAAAAGCAACCTCATGACCTTTAGTGGAGCACTACACAGCACCTACATAGTTTGAAATGGGTCATTTCTAATGAACATCATGGTGGAATTCAAAGGTATATGCAGTGATTTGTGGGATCTGACTTTGTGTTCTACGAACTTCATAAAAAGTTTTGGTCAAATTTTACTCTGGTGACCATCGTCGAGGTAGACAACTGTGCGCTTAAAAAGTCATGAGCGAAAATTAAAGAATGAACCGTCGGCTTCTCAACTCCGATTGAGCACTTGGGAATCTGTTCCTTCATTGTTGAAAAACAGACTTACATATTGCATGCACATCATAGATTTAGCATTTTTTTTATTGGAAGAAAGGACAGTAGCTGCATAGATTTTTGAAATTATTTAGCTGATGTGAAGCTACTAGAATTGGTAGATGGGCTTGGATAGATTTGGGCCTGATATTTTACTTTTAGGGAAAAATTCATATTTCAGGTATATGGTTTACACTAATTCAAAATTCAGGTAGATAATTTAACAATTCAAAACTCAGGTATTAGGTAATTAATTAAAAATATTTATTAATTAGGTCACAATTCTACAATTAATAACCACATATACATAATTATATGTCATAATTTATTTATTGGTCACATATTATCAAATTAATTAGTCAATGATGATTTCAAGGTCACAAATTCAAAAAATTATAGGTCACAGTTAATTTCATTGGTCACATATTTTCAAATTTGTTGGTCACAGATTATTTTTCAATTGTCAAATCAATTAACCAAATACTTGGTCACAGATAAACAGCACTACAACTTCAGCAACTTTTGACCATCCTCACCCCACTGCCGCCATCACTACCACGACCACCAACATCACCACCACATCACCACACCACATCTGTACCACAACACAACCAACATCAACACTACCATCACACCCTGACGTAAACACCACCACCGCAACAAAAATTAAAAAAAAAATAACTTAGCGTCGACAGACTACAACCAGCATCAACACACACTGAACGGCAGCACACACGCACACACCCACTTAACGGAAGCACACACACACCCACTTAACGGCAGCGTCGCGCGACGCTACTTTGAAAGGCGGTAGTGACGCTGCCGGCGCAGAGAGATGAGATATTAGGTAATTAATTAAAAATATTTATTAATTAGGTCACAATTCTACAATTAATAACCACATATACTAATAGGAGCGCAAGAATCACTCAATTTGGATATTTGTGGCCTGAGATATAAATTTTTAAGCGTCGAAATGTCAATCTGAAGTTTCTGTGCAGTACCTCACTGTTTTTAGTAAAACGTTTATATCATATGATCTTGAAAAATTTTCATATTTTAACATAAAAAAACTACTTGAAAATATCTTTCTAATGCTACAAATTTCATAGAAAATAGAGTTGGGATGAATTTTATAAAAATATTTGAACTCGCTACCCCAATTAGCCGTGACAACACCGAGTTCGTATATGTAAAGAATAATTTCAAGTCAGCATGCACTTCTGCTGGCCATTAAATTTTACATAGATATTTTACAATAAATTGAAAATAAGTTTCCAGTATATATTACATTTTATTTAAGAGTTTGTGCATGTAGCAAAGACAGATATTATTATGTTTAGTACGTGACACTCGAAGTTTAAGTTTGGGGTGTCACATCCAGTTATCTTAAAGATGGAGCTTATCAAATGAGAGTTGGGAATGATACCAATGTTGATGCGACGGCTATAGGGACAGTTCGACTATCTTTTCCAGAGAATAATTTTTTATTGTTAGACAACATTTATTATATTCCGAATTCTAAACAAAAACTGATTTCAGTTAGGGCTAGACATGGGTCGGTTCGGTTCGATTCTAAAGAGAACCGAACAAACCCAAGATTTTCGAGTATTTAATAAATGGAACTGTCGGGTCCAAATATAATTATGGAACAGTTCGGGTTCGGTTCGGTTCGGTTCGGTTCAGTTTCGTACCATAATTAATTTTTTTAAAATTTACAACAACACTATATCAATACAACTAATGACATTTTCATTCGTAACTTTTAGGAATGGGGATTTAGGTTTTAAGATTATCGAATGAATTGGGTTTATACGGGAGTGAGTGTTTTATTGCTTACGAAATGAAATTGGAATCGAAATGGGAAAGGGAAGGGAAAGAGAATGGATAAGGCCCAAATGTTGGGCAGCTTGGGCTAACAAAAAATAAATTTAAGGATAAGTCATAAATGTTGGGCTAACAAAAAACTAATTTGGCTGGTTTGTTTAAATAATTTGCTAATTTATTTTAAAAAGTTAAAATAATTTAATTAATTCAATATAAAAAATTAAAAAATTATTTAGATTCGGTTCTTATTCGGTTCTTCGGTTCTTGGTCAAGAATCGAGAACCGACTCAAACACATCGATTCTCAATTCGGACACGTTCAGGTATTTAAGTTATGAAGAATCGCTCGATTCGGTTCGAAAGTTTTGTCCAGCCCTAATTTCAATTTCCAAATTGCTTGAAGGTTATGTTGATGATGGTTTATATTTTGTTAAAGCTTTGTCTTATAGCTTATTGCAAACTAAATGTTTAAAGTCCCTGAACCAACTACAAAAAGAAGAAATATTTCTAATAAAGATGGCACATACACGTGGCATTTAAGACTGACATTGGCATCATCAATTTTAATTGAAGTTCTAGGACTACACATGTAATTAAATGTAAACTAAATGGATTTGAATTTTAATTATAACTCCTACTTGGATTTTAATTAAAACTCCTATTTTGATATTGGAATTATTATTCTCCATGGATTGTGACATTTTTATCTCTATAAATAGAGATTAGATGGACATAAAAATCCTACAATAATTATAATACATAATTCCATAGTGTTCAAATTTGGAGAGAGAAAAATAATATTTTATTATTGTCCAATTCAAGAATTAGTTTCATGATTTAATTAAAAGAAGGTGCCTACCCATCGGTGTNTGTTCGATCGAATTGAAAACGAGAATACTAGAGTTTCGGTGTTTAAAGGCTAAAACGGGAATCCTCCCCAATGGTTGATGTTAAGGCTGGTCGTGGGTTGGTTCGGTTCGGGTATGTTCGGTTCCAAAATTTTCGGGTATTTAATAAATGGAACCGTTTGGCTTCGGTTCAGTTTCGTACCATAATTAATTTTTTTAAAATTTACAACAACACTATATCAATACAACTAATGACATTTTCATTCGTAACTTTTAGGAATGGGGATTTAGGTTTTAAGATTATCGAATGAATTGGGTTTATACGGGAGTGAGTGTTTTATTGCTTACGAAATGAAATTGGAATCGAAATGGGAAAGGGAAGGGAAAGAGAATGGATAAGGCCCAAATGTTGGGCAGCTTGGGCTAACAAAAAATAAATTTAAGGATAAGTCATAAATGTTGGGCTAACAAAAAACTAATTTGGCTGGTTTGTTTAAATAATTTGCTAATTTATTTTAAAAAGTTAAAATAATTTAATTAATTCAATATAAAAAATTAAAAAATTATTTAGATTCGGTTCTTATTCGGTTCTTCGGTTCTTGGTCAAGAATCGAGAACCGACTCAAACACATCGATTCTCAATTCGGACACGTTCAGGTATTTAAGTTATGAAGAATCGCTCGATTCGGTTCGAAAGTTTTGTCCAGCCCTAATTTCAATTTCCAAATTGCTTGAAGGTTATGTTGATGATGGTTTATATTTTGTTAAAGCTTTGTCTTATAGCTTATTGCAAACTAAATGTTTAAAGTCCCTGAACCAACTACAAAAAGAAGAAATATTTCTAATAAAGATGGCACATACACGTGGCATTTAAGACTGACATTGGCATCATCAATTTTAATTGAAGTTCTAGGACTACACATGTAATTAAATGTAAACTAAATGGATTTGAATTTTAATTATAACTCCTACTTGGATTTTAATTAAAACTCCTATTTTGATATTGGAATTATTATTCTCCATGGATTGTGACATTTTTATCTCTATAAATAGAGATTAGATGGACATAAAAATCCTACAATAATTATAATACATAATTCCATAGTGTTCAAATTTGGAGAGAGAAAAATAATATTTTATTATTGTCCAATTCAAGAATTAGTTTCATGATTTAATTAAAAGAAGGTGCCTACCCATCGGTGTAGTCTTAAATTTGAAGAATACCAGAGAAGACTTGAATGTTTGAAACATTAAATTCTTGCCATTAAAAGGTTAGAAGCTCGTGATCCAAAATTCTGAAAGTTCGTGATTCAGATCCAGTTTTAGAATTGATCATCAAATTTAGGTAAAAATTCGAATCCCTAATTCTTGATATGATATACGCATGAACATCTAGACGATCGTGTTTATTGAATTAAAGAAATTTTTTATTTCTGGATAATTCTGCTCTCGCATTCCAACATGACTAACAGTGTGTTATCACGTGCAGGAATGAGTTTACGTGGAAGTATTCTGTTGGCTACGTGTTTCGGTCATTTTTCGAGATCAACATAAACCACCACAATAGCGAAAGAACACAATTAGTTCTCTGACTAAGTATAGTTTCTACAAATTTTTCTACACATATTTTATTTCTTTTGAACACTTCTCAAATACAAGAGGAATATAATTAAAATAAAAAAGGCAACTTGAACTCATAAATGACAATCATTTGGCAAAGAAAGATGATGCTTCTGGCTATGGCCTCCTATAAAGAAGATCAACAACCGAGTATGCTCTTATTCCAGCTCGGCTATGATCCGTGATACTCTGCAATATCAGACGATATTAAATAAGAAAAAATCCTGTAATTATAGGATATATTGTGGGCAGAAATTTTTTTTATATAACCCTAAAACATATGAAAACTTCTAAAATGCTAGCGTTTTTAAATGTTAAATAGGTTTCTTATAATTCAATATTTAACTTACAGAAATAACTTAATTTTTTTCTTGCACAACATTGCAGCCTATTTTTCTTCTTTAGAAATAGCGATTCCAAGTTCCATATCGTGTTGCATTTTGTTTCTCATTTCCATGTCTTTGCAACCTAGGGTGAACTGTATAAACTTACTCAGCAATGAAGGGCATGAATGACAATTGGCATAATATTGTATGCATTTGAGTGTCAAAT
This sequence comes from Fraxinus ornus, assembly GCA_903798235.1. Classification (NCBI taxonomy): domain Eukaryota; kingdom Viridiplantae; phylum Streptophyta; class Magnoliopsida; order Lamiales; family Oleaceae; genus Fraxinus; species Fraxinus ornus. Next base: position 3,279 of record CAIGRF010228523.1, on the reverse strand, counting down.
GTTGCTGGCCTGTCTGGTGTGGCAGAAATGGGCCCCATTCCAACATTAATAAAATCAATTATTGGAGAAATATAATGCTCCCACACGAGTCTTCCCATTTGTAAAAATGGATAACAAGCTTGACATTCTCTCGTATACGTGCGAGAATAAAAAATTTCAAAAAAATGTGGCCCTTCCCCTATTGAGAGTATTCGATCAAAATATTTGTCAATCATTTTCGATAAATGTAGCATAGTTGCTCCCACACGGACTAAATAAGAAAAATGTTAAATTCTAGTGTTGAATTCTGTCCAAACATAAATCTCACAAACATGCAGAAATTAATAAATTGGGGTTGAATAAAATTTGTTCAGGTACCTTAGGCAGGGCACTGGAAACCAGGGGGTGGAGTTTTGCCACAGTCAACTAGGACTCCAAGAGCAATGGGTATAAGGATGTTAATATTCAGAAGCTTAGCCTTTATGGTGGTGCAAAGGCATAATGCTGCATCCAAGTCCACAAGTCCCTCTAGTACAGGACAACAAGTGTCCTTAGCACTGCTGCCAATTCCAATGTGTATAAGACCTCCTAACAAGTCCACACATGCACCCAGTTTTAGGGTATCAATGGGGCAAGTTTGCTGTGCAGGTGGTGGCGGAGGACACAGTGGTGGTGGTGGTGGTGGAGGACATGGCGTTTCAGTTGGTGGCGCCGGTGGCTTTACTGGGACTGGTGGTGGTATCGTGACTATTGGTGGAGGTGGTGGTGTAATGCTGGGTGGATTTGGCACGTAGGGTGGTGGCAATAGAGGAGGTGTGGGTTTGTATGGTGGGTTTGATGGCGAAGGTGGTTTTACGGGGACTGGTGGAGGTTTCGTGACTATTGGTGGAAGTGGTGGTTTGATGGTGGGTGGATTTGGCACATAGGGTGGTGGCAATAGAGGAGGTGTGGGTTTGTATGGTGGGTTTGATGGCGCCGGTGGTTTTACGGGGACTGGTGGAGGTTTCGTGACTATTGGTGGAAGTGGTGGTTTGATGGTGGGTGGATTTGGCACATAGGGTGGTGGCAATAGAGGAGGTGAAGGTGCGGGTTTGTATGGTGGGTGCACAATGGGAGGGTTGGGAAGGAATGGAGGACGTACTATAGGAGGCTTGGGGTGGAATGGAGGATGCACAACTGGAGGCTTGTGGTGGAATGGAGGATGCACAATGGGAGGCTTGGGGTGGAATGGAGGATGCACAATGGNGTGGCTTAACTACGGGAGGTTTCGGTGGCGGCTTTACAATAGGAGGTTTGGGCACGTATGGCGGCGGCTTTATGACTGGAGGCTTGGGGTGAAATGGAGGATGCACAACTGGAGGCTTGTGGTGGGATGGAGGATGCACAACTGGAGGCTTGTGGTGGAATGGAGGATGCACAATGGGAGGCTTGGGAGTGAAAGGTGGCTTAACTACGGGAGGTTTCGGTGGCGGCTTTACAATAGGAGGCTTGGGTGACGGATAGTGTGGAGTTTGCGGTGGCTTTACAATTGGGGTGTGTTTTGGTGGAAATTTGGGTGGACGGGAAGGAGGAGTTGGGTATGGGCAGTAAGGACATGCTAGAGAAATAAGCAGTGTCCCCAAGTTGAGAAGTACTAAGAATGGTAGAACCAATTTATGGTTTCCCATTACTATGGAAAATTACTTATTATGGAGAGAGCAAAAGAAAGGGTTGAGTTCTTATAGAGGAATGAGCAAGTGAGAGGGTATGGAATTGTCGGTGTTTGGCATAGATTTTTCAAAGCTCGTTTTTTTTTTTTTCAAACTCATTTTCAATTTATACATTATTTCAATAAAATAATTTTACACGTGTATCCATTATTTTTTTAATCACATATTCCTTAAAAAATCACGTTTTCACGAAATCTATTCTAAAAATTCTACATCAGACTACAATTTTTAAATACAATGGGTGTATAGGAAGGATTTAAAATTTGAGATCCAAGTATTCATTTATAATAGGGAATAAAATAATAAATAGTGGTGTGAGCATGAAAAGATTGGATGATGATGAATCCCTGAAAGAATAACATATTAATGATTTAAGTGTAAGAAAAAGTGTCCATTGACATTGTTTTGCAAATTTATCATTGGTAATTAAACTTTCCGCATCCAACAAAATTCACATCAAATGTATTGAAAAGATAGATCTCAAAGCACGCTCTTTCTCAATCAAAACCACGTTATAATTATAATTCAATCGTGATCGAGTTAAAAGTATTTTGTCCTTTTAAGGGACACTAAAAAATAATATCTGTGTGGCTGCTTTAGCTTCATATTTTCAAAGTTTGGAGGACAATAGAATCGAGAAAACGCGGTGGATAATAGGCAATTTTTTAACGCCTAGTGCTAGTTTCTGTCCGTGACTGACTAATCCCTTAAATTTCGTTCTACTTTTTGTGGACCGTAATTTTGAAAATCGCTCAATGACAAAAAAAACTCATATTTCCATTATTTGATTTGCACTACGATACTTTTAGTTTGTCGGCAAAATAATGGTATAAACATCGTTTTAGGTTATTAAACTTTTTGAGTATAATATTTTACTTCTTAAGAGCCTGTTTGGTAGATATTAAAATCGAATTAAAATTAAAGAATTGGTCGTTATTATTGATTTTTATTAGACGGGTGGGACCCAATAACGACTATATTTTCAATTTTAATTTGATTTTAATTGTTACCAAATATGCTCTAAATTTCAAAATTGAATTACTTAAGTTAGTGGCGGAGTCGAACATTATTTATTGTGGGATCAAAAATTAAATTTTTTTTAAAAAAAATTGAACTCCTTTTTCTCTTGAGCACCTTTTTAATTACTATTTTGCTATTCATTTAAGATTTTCGTTTAAAATATTTTTCATAGTTATTTGACATGAAATTCAACATATAAATGAATGTTAATATATTCTAAATAATAATTCCAACCATAAAACACAATCAATTTCACTAGGCAAACGGCAAAATCTCAATATTCCATTAAATCACAATAGAAAACAAGCAATTCAATAAAAAAAATTAAAATCCAACAACGAATTTCAACAGACTATAAAATCCAAAATCACCAAGTTAGGATAAGTTGTTGCTTACATTAAATGTATGATCAACGTCGGAACTTGACATTCGCATACATATTTACATTATGAATTTCATTGTTATTGTTGCGGCTCGTCCCCTCACCGTCCACGTGCCCCTAAGGAAGGCCCAGGTCATGCCACGTGCCTGCCGAAGCGATTACGGATAGAACGAACTGATTCCATTAATC
>CAIGRF010228518.1:1099-18789 GCA_903798235.1 Fraxinus ornus | reverse complement strand
ATGGTGTTGCAAGCACCGATATGGTCTATATTCATGTTTCAACCCTTTTCCAATCCCTTCGCAGTGAAAAAAATTATCTTCGTATTCAGTTACCCAATCTCATCCTTGAATACCAAGTATTCAACATGACAATATTATTCAATTTTTTTTCCTACCGAACATGTTCCACGTGGTGTAATATTTTGGTGTTGAATGGACAGGAGGATACATTGTCTGGGGATGCATCATCTCTTGATATTGCTACCACAAAGAATATGCAAACACTTGTTCAAGTTGGAGATAGTTTGTTGAAGAAGCCGATTTCAAGGGTGAATTTAGAAACGGGCAGGCCCGAGCCAGTTCAAGGAGAGGGTACTAATGAAGAAGCTCTTACTCGATTTGCAAAGTTACTGTCAGATGAAAGAAAGTTCCGGCAAGGCGAGTAGAAGATTGACACTAGGCATTTACATTTTTTCATCTAAAAGATTATTTTTGTTTTACATTTGGTTTTTAATATATAAATAAATGTATAATTGAATAAACCCATGAGGCTCGTATGGGTGGATCATAGTATGATGCTGTCATTTCTTTCGTCAAATAAAAGTTGGAGAATTTTTGTGTAACGGACTTTTCCTTCATTGGATTATAATTCAAAATTTCCAACTATTCATATTTAATTTTTCTTCAAATACAATAGGAAGAATTCGAAGAAAATGGAATAATAACTATGGCTTGACTGCCCAAGGAAGTGGACAATGAGCCATGTTTGGCAGTATAAAATTGGACACTGTCATATACAAGATTTTAACTTGTTTTTGTTCTCTTTCTAGTGTTTGTTGAAATAAGTTAAAAAATTGCTAAAAATTGAGGTTAAAGTCAATAATTAATCTTAATAACATATTTGAACAACTTTTATCAAAATCTGCTAAATTTTTTTATCAAAAACTTTGTTTACTAACATTAGCTGCAGGACAATCTTGTCACACGGTTTGAATTATAGCATCAATACTAAAATATCAAACATGCTTTGAGTTCATTAATGGTTTGTGACATTATGACGGATAGCAGCAATGCCTGTACGAGCAAGAATGAAGAACTAGAAAAGCTGAAGGAAGATCTCAAACAGGCTAAAGATGATGCTATACGGTCATGGTTAGCTTCCCAGCCATTAATGGATGAACTCGAAAAATGAAAGCCGAATTATCAAGTGTAAAATCACGAGTAGCTTCAAGCTCAACTAGGAATTACAGATATTTGCATCAAGTCTACAAAGGAGGAAGAACTGATGTTTAAAACAATTCTCGAAAATGAAGATCTAGAGAGATCACAGAAAGAAACGGCAAAAACTCAAAACGGAAATAGATGAAAAAGATCGAAACTCAAACAAGTCTTAAAGGCTTAAGAGGCAAAGTCTTTTGACACTGCAACTCACTCATGAAGCAACACAGTTGGAGTCAGAAGCTTTTGAAAAATCAGCTGCTCATGCCTCTATATCAATAATAAATCTATTGACACCCATGTACTAGTGATTATCTTTGTACTTTGTATATTCTGATCGAAAAGGAGAAATTGTATCAACGAACATTGTAATTGAAGATCATACTCAGATAATCATAACACCCTTGTTTTAATCATGGAAAAATAAGAGGTACATGTACATAAACAGAACAGCACAGTAAAATACACAATCTGATATTACAAACTTGAAATCCATACTAAAGCCTTCTTAAGAAGTAATAATTAGTTCATTACATTTCGTTTAGATAGGAAAATTTCTAATTTACCATTCTACAGTTTTTCCTTATCTCTCCATCTTGTTTTGTAAGAACACCAATATTTCCCATCTTGACCATAGAGATACCAAAATCTCTGGAGAAAAGGAAAGGGAATTTGCTATAGTTCATGACAAATGAAGCAGTGCTATTGTCACCCATGAGGGCTTGGTCCGACTGTAGGAGACCAGAATTGTTTACAAGATTCTTGAAATAGTTGTTGTCGAACTTGTTTGTCGTAGTAGGATCCAAGGAAGCCAAATTCGTATCAGAATTGTTTTGATTTGGACAGACAGTACGTAGATTGCTGAGTAATGATGCATCAAGTGTTGGATCAGGATTACCAGCCCCGTCAAAGTCGAAAAGCCTCTGTTTAAATGTGAAACATTGAGCAAAGCCAATAGTATGTGCACCTGCATGGATCAACAAGGTCTACTTAAAGACGAAATTTTTCAATGTGCCAGCAGAGTTTCTTTTTGTAAATTTTATTCTCTACTGGACTTGATTCAATAAAGCCTTATCCTGTGTTTATCTAGAGTCAAGTCTGTATATGGATTTGTACCTGAAAGCACGACTACATCTTTCAAATCGAGACCCTTGGATGCAAATTTTGCTGTGATATTTTCCAAGGGCTCGAAAGGTGATGGGAGCTCGTTAGCAGCAGTCTCGTTTGCTGTTAGGCCATCTCGACGACCCAATGGCACCGGCCAATAAGGACCCCCAGTCTAGTAAATTTGGTCATGGACAGGATAGGCAACATTAGAACATGTTATGGTAATGAAAATTCAAGTTTTTTAACACACAAAACAATGATGATTATTTTTTTTACCAGATAAACAGATTCCCTGGCAGCAAGAGTCAATATATCAGCACAAGAGACTGTGGATGGGCAAGCTTTCTCAACATTTTCCTTTATCGCGTCAATAACCTCAAATCCTCTAGCTGAATTCTTATTAGGGGTCGCGTTCTTCTCCCCTGTGAGTGTGCTGGTATCATCAAGCAAGACAGATCCTTCACAGCCCTATATAATCAGAAGCAGAAAGATTTATTAAATGAAAATCATTCAAGAATAGTCACGGAATTGTAACACAATGCCTTGAAAACGTTTTTTACAATCATGAATGTGGAAGTATACAATGTAATGTGTGATTACATTAGCAAAACAATCATGGAAATGTAGGCGTAGAATAGAGGCAGCCATTCTAGTTTCATTAGCTATAGCAGACCAGACACCATATCTGACCATCTTAAGCAAGTTGGGACAAGTATTGTCATAAAATTTATAATCAAGTTGGCCACAACTAAACGGAACCAAAAACAAGAAACAAAACAAAAGAATAGACAAAAATTTCGAGCAACTTCGATTCATGTCTTAAGAGAAAATTAGAGAATCAAAAGTTCTACAGATAGTAGTATGTATGAGCAGCAGAAGTAGCAATTTATAAGAGAAGAGTTAAAGAGTGGCAGAGCCACTTAACAAGATGTCCATTTCAGCTTAGTTTGGTTAAAATCCACAAAGAAACCAGACAATCCACCTTCAGAAAATATAGAATACTCCCAGTGGCCTAATGAGGTATGCATAGATAAAAGCAGGACAGCAGTAGTGGTGAAGCCTCAATTTGACTTAAATATGTTTACTTGAAGATGATGCTAAGAAGAAAAGTATAGTTTTATACCGAAAGTAAGTTTTTATGATTGTATATATTAGTTGTGCGAAATAGAGTTATAATATGCATATGTGATTTGAAACGTGTGCATGTATTGAAGAAGTTTACAACACTCAGATGTATATACATAACTGGAAATGCATGGGAAAAGGACACCAAAACCATTGATAAGGAGATGATGGTGCCTAACTCAGATCGAAAGATTACCCTCCATGATGCTTTTTTTGTTCCTTAGACAACCTTGTCAAACCTCTATCAGTAAGGCTATTAGATGTTATGGTTCAACACGGCAACTAAACATTTCCCCATCCCAAGTCTCAGCAAGTTGATGTTAGAAAACAATTTAAATCTCACCGCTGCATATTTTTGAAAATTTCACATATAAGGTCTTTAATCAGAAAATGAATCATGTTTAAAGACACGTATAATGAAAGAAAAAAACTATCGTTTCTCTAACACATAGATGAACCAGTTCAAAAAATTTAAGAATGTACATCAGGCATGGTAAAAACTTCAAGAAATATATAGATACAGGAAAACTAGTAACCATTACTCCATCCAAGGAAAAAAGATTTCATATACAAGATCTCTTTATTTCTCCGTCACATACAAGCTCTCTTTATTTCAATGTAATCCTAGTGTACTAGACATATATATGACACAAAAAAGAGAACATACAAGAAATTCCTAACACGAACCCTTTTATTTTCGTATTGTTACATGCTTCAAGCAAATCGTTACTCTAGTATAATTCTAACTTGACTGTCGACGTGTAATAAATTGTGGTACTAGTGTCAAAAAAACAGAAGAAAGCCAGAGGGTAGAAGATGAAGAAAAAATCGACAGGAATATCATCACACAGATACAGTGCAAAATGAGTCAGCAATATGCAAGTTGGAATTTAACAGGTGACAGTGTACTCAGTAAGTGGTGTAATATACTAATATTCGAGTTATTGAGACTGAGTCAGCATTGTAATAGATAAAAATGGGGAATTTTGATATGACATTCTCTGAATTTAGACAAAAATTGAAGAATCAATGCGGGAAAAAATAAAGATGGGGTGGCGTGGCGTGGGGTAAATGGTCTTTAAAAAAAAGAAAGTCGAGTTGCGTACCCGACCCAACTCATCCAAAGATTCGATCCGAGCAACAGAGTTCAATAGCAAAACTACATAGTTCCTAATTTTAATTTTTTAGGGCTCTAGGGTTTTGCTGGAAATGATACAGATAGGATTTCCAGTATAATTAATTCTTTTTTATGGAAATAAGATAAGAAATAATTTTTTTTTTAATTCAAATTTGGGCTAAATAATTATTTTAGTCTCAAAATTAAATATAATTTAAACTGTTCATATTTTTTAAGTTATTATTGGACACGTTAGAATATTTAAAATTATCTTTAAAAACTTTTCTCAATATTTTATCATATTTTCAATATTGATTTGAAATCCACCATAGTTTACAAGTATGTTATTTCCTTTCTCAAATCACTAGTTAGCTCTTAACTTGGTTGAAAGCTCTAAAAAATTGGAGTGTGAAATTGTGACTTTGTTGCCATTAAACCGAGCCCTTGTTTGATTTACCTAAAATAGTTGACAAAAGTTTAAGTCAAAGTCAATAATTAATTTTAATCACATATTTCATAAATTTCAGGATTTTTATCAACTTTTCAACCGCACATTTAATTAACTTTTATTAAAATCTACTAAAAATAAGATTTTTAACAAAACAAGGGCTAAGTTATGACTTTATAAAGTTAAGTATATGAAACAAGTCTGCTATAGATTAATATCTCGACATCTTAACAATGAAATTATAAGGAAATCATAATTCAATCAAAACACAAACAAATTTTTTTCTCTGACTACAATTTAATCTACCTGTGGAGCATTTACTTTAAGAGTACAACAACCAAATCATATCTTCAATAAACCTTAGAATCAATTGTATGAATCATTTTTCGTTACTGTGTCATATATCTATTGAAAAAATCTAATGAAATCAATCTTTTGTATGTCAAGATTATTGATAAGCTCTATTTCATTGAATAGTATACAAAGCCTACATCTACAATTCACAGTCCAGGGAGATTTTCCAAGAGTTTCCCTTTCTTGACAACATTAACAACAACAAATTACTGTATCAAACTCCCTTGGCTGGAAGCTACCTAGAAAAGAATACTAAGGGGGATCCTCACACAATCATGAGTTGAGTTCTCACTACATACAAGATTTTCACCTATTTTTCTTCGTTTCAATCATGTCGAGGCTACCCCAACATGCCCTAAGTTCTACCTCTAAGAGCACACTGAAGGAGGAGAGATCTCAAGGGGAACATCACACCAAAAAAAGTAAGTGGCAGATCCATTACTCTTCGGTGATTCTTATTCCTGCCCTGTTTGAGTACTAGGAACATTTGCTGGAATGCTGGAACCATGGGGGTAATGAATTGCCCAAGCAAAATGGTGATAAACTAGGAAGAGCCTCAAGAGTTGAACGAGGAGAAAGAAGTGGAACCATGGCTAAATTGGATACTTCATGTTGACTTCGTTGGCTAGTCTCACTGGAGAAAAAGAATCACGCATAAAGCTGAAGGCCAAGAGATGCAAAGTCAAATGCCAATTGTAGAATTTATTCAGGTGCATGTAATGATCCATATGCAAGGCAGGGAAGGGAAGGGAAGGGAAGGGAAGAGATAATGCAGAATGTAACTCTTACTTGATACCCTGCAGTTTGCCCATTGTGGCCCATGTATCTGTGGACACAGGCGCTTGATCGAATTTATAACTTGATTGCTGAAATTTTTTATTGTCCTGTTGGAATCATGCATACTAGTACTGCATAAATCAATAGTATTGACAGAGTATGGGAAAATGCAGCATGCAAAATGTAATTTACCGTTGATGTTATTCCATTAACTAACTGGTTCACAAATGGATGTTCGAGCAACATGCTAGCTGTTGGCCTGTCAGCTGGATTTCTTCTAAAGCAACGGCGCAAGAAATCCTTGCCATCTGCTGACATTGTTTCAGGTATTGGTGGATTCTCCTTTAAAACCTTGAACAATGCTGCGGGCTGAATGGATTTATATTGATTAACAATATGAAGGTTATCAAATAAAAATTTGACCCATCTTGACTAACAATAACGAAAGAGAGGAACAAGGCATAATTAAAAAATAAATAAATAAATATATATATGAATGACAATTGAGAATAAATAAAATTAAATGTAGATACATATAGTTGGGTAGAATAACTTCATAAAACTATAAAGAATTGATTCAGTGTACCAAAATATAACGTATATCAAGTCTTATTAATGATACCCATGAAGTCCAACAAAACTCAAGCAAGACAATAGTGAAATGTACACAATTTATGGCGATAGTATATGGGAGCTGAGACAGTTTAAATTCATTCAATAAGACATATTGATAAATTCAAAGGAATCATGCAAACTGAGCTCAACTTGCGATGTAATAATATGATAAAATTTATTCAATGGTGGCTTGCAAACTAGTTAGGTTTAAACTTGACTTTAGAGGTTGTTATGATTTCAATCCAGTCTGAATAGAATCTTATTCGGCATTGTTTGTCTCTTTCATGTCCCTGAGCAATTCATGGAGCAATAACTTTGACTGTCGACAACATTATCACCTAGATAGGAATATTTTTCCAAGCAACAAAGAAAATTATAATGTCAAAAGTGTCAATTGTCCAGTATTATGAGGGCTTTAATCATAGAAACATTAGTTGTATTCAAAAAAAATCTGCCAGGTAACTGAAATCACAAACAATTGCATCGATCAACATCTGGAGCTTACCCCTTCACATTCGCTCCAAGGGGGTTTTCCATTCATCATTTCAATTATAGTACAGCCCAAGCTCCATATATCAACTGCTAAAGCAAGATCAGAACTAGCATCTGTCTGCATCACAGACTGCAAGAGCTGCAAGAAATATCTTGCATCAGCATAGTTAAGCATCATGACGAATAAATAATCTGAGGTTGCAAGGGATATGTACCTCGGGAGCCATCCAGTATGGACTACCCTTGAACGAAAGATTAGCATCTTGACCAGTCATCTGCAGATCAACATGAAATATTCAGATTCAAAACCACTATAACAATGAAAAAAATGGTGAGATTATTTAATCCATCATGAAATGACAGAGCAGCGCTTATCAATAAAATATTTTGTGTTTCGAGTTCCATGTGTTTTTTTGACGTTCTTTCCCAACTTAGTTCCACATTCACTCTCACATATTTTTGAACTGTTAATGAGTGGTGGGTTATAAAGCAAAGAAGTTTGGCACAGTATGACAAGAATATGTCAACTTTTGGTGGACTCTTGAGCTCAAGTTTTCTTACTTATCACAAGGGAAAAGTTGCACGTAATTTTTCTATACCAACAACCATGTTCTTGCTCTCAAAGTTGATCCCTATCTCGCCTGTGCTTTAATCATCATAAAAAATATAAAATGTGTTTTACATGAAATGAGGCTAGGACCTAACTAAAGTTGAAGCCATGAAAATAATAGACAACGACAGAATGATCTTCATCAGATATCAACTTATTTTGTATCTCTGTGGCAGATATAATTAACATTTCATGTTTCCAAGAGAGAGAGAGAGAACCAAAACAGACGATTACTATAGTTACATATTATTCGATTTCAAGAATGAAAATACAACTGCTAACACCCTAAAAAAAGAAGAAAGAGAAAAACAAAAGCACAAAATGAAATTCCTCTAGAGTATACACCATTCAGTCTATTAGTCAATGGTCTGCAATCCTTCAGATTTCCCCTATTCGCTTGTTAATACTGAAACATATCTGCTATTCTTGGAGAAATCGAAACTCACATGTTTAGCCATCCCAAAGTCAGCAAGCTTGACAACTCCACATGCATCAACAAGCAAATTAGCACCTTTGATGTCCCTATAAAATTTAATGACTCAAAATTGGTCAGACCAGAAATGATGTTCAAGTAAACTCATAACTAAAACTTCATGTCGTAGTTGTTGGAGTTGTGAAAGACAATTTGTCATCCATAAATCCATCGATACAAGTTCAAAAAATAATTGTTATCTTCTCCTGTTTCCCTAGGGAATTCTATTGCCACATCATCAACATACAAAATGCATCAACATTACCTGTGTATGGTTTTTGTACTATGCAAATAAGCCAGCCCACAGAGAATGTGACGAGTAAAATTGCGAACTACAGATTCCGTGATCGCTCCACAATGGTCACGGATGAATTTATTGATTGAACCAGGATGAACATATTCCAGGTATATATAAAACCGGTCGCCAACCTGCATGCACATAAATTGAGACCCTTGTTAGAGCATGTATACAGACCTAAAGAAGAAATCTGAGCTCCAAGATAATTACTTACAATTTCACTACCATAATACTGCACAATGTTTGGATGCTTCAGATTGCTAAGCACTTTAATTTCCTGTGAAAAAGAAAAAATTTAACAGAAAGCACAAGATCCTATTTTTAGGAACCCTGATCTAGAGCAGCATGACATATTTGGGATGTTCAATAGGTTCTTCTATTGAGGAGCCTATTGAACAATGTCATCTGTTCAAAGCATCTTCTATAAATAAATAACTTTTCCAAGAAGCTAACGAACTGCAGAAAAGATGACCTTTTACTTATATTTATTAATTTAATTTTTAGGAATGTATAGAAGAGCCTATTGAACAATGTTATAAAGCAATACAAGCAAATCCAAATTTTCAGACACCCATAAGAAGTAGGATCAAAGAATTCTGAGAATACATATGCATTTAATGAAAGGAACAAGTGCTTCAGATTGTCACCTTAGCTGCAGTTTTTAACTGTCTCAAACTTGAAGGCAACATTTCCTTTCAATAATATGTACTCTTGTAAAGGAAAAAGAAAAAGAAATCTAAAGGTTGTACTCTTTATTTATTAATCTTATTTCTTCTCTCATTTCCTGTCCTTCTACTTAGCCTTGTCCTCTGGCATCAAATACATAAGCGCCCTGTGCTAGGAGAAAAATCATCAACCTCCACTGATATCAGTCATATCCACCCAATATCAGCTTATACAAATCCAATATTTTTTTATTTTAATATGACCAACAATGATTCGAGGAGCACGACAAAACGTACACAATTAGTATGCATTACATTTACATTTTTATGATTAGGCTGCTGGATTCTAAAATACCAAAATAAGAGAAACATATAAAGTGGAACATAACCTGCTCCAATTGCCTCATACACTCTGCAGATTTTGTGTCATCTGGTAAAATTTCAACTTCTTTCATGGCACATAAGGCTCCAGTCTCTCTGTTGACGATAACAATTCGTTAGGTTATGATCCCACATGAATCTTGGAAAAAGTAAATGTCTTGTACCTGCATACCTATTTGAGGCTACATACACACTTCCAAATGTCCCACGCCCAATAAGCTTTCCTTTCTGCCACTGACCTTTAATAGGCATCAATTCTGCTTTAACTGGGACTGGGTGTGAAGGCATTGTAGCTCCTGGAAAATCAGATTTAGGTGCAAGTGGGGAAATTGGAGATGGCTGTGAAGGCATGCAAGATCCTGGAAATTCAGTTCTAGATGGTTTTGGGGACAATGGAGTAGCCTGTGAAGGCAAGGAAGCTCTTGGAGGAAGAGGTAAGGGATGAACAGTGGCTTGAGAATTGCTCTCGTGCCATGATACAGGCCTAGTAGCACTTGTTGTGCGTCGGTGGGAACTTGCCCTTGGACTATGGATGGGTGAACTGTCATCACTTGATACACTTTTTGGGGGTGGTATTTGGTAGGAAAACCCTAGGCCAAGATTTGCATCTGAATGAGGTACCTCGGGTGCAGACCAAGCTTGAAAAATACTTGGAGGAGTCAGGTAATGTACTGCAAGAAAATCACTTCCACCTCTTGGAGGGCTTGGTCCGGGGCTTGAATAAGGACTAATTGGAGCACTTGCAGGAATATAGATGTTGCAGTTATTTGACAATCTTTCCAATCCATTTTCTGCCCAAGAAGATTTCCCAGATGACCGCATTTCAGTACGAGCTGCATTCATCTGAGCATCTTGGCCATCTAATCTGCTGACATGGGAGAATTAATAAACACGCAACAGAGAATCAATATCATCGTGTTTAAAGGAACATCCCCGTACGCAAAAACAACTATAACATGTAATAAGTACTGGCTAAAAAAATAAGGAATAAAGAGAGTGAAAATGAAAACGAGTGTTTCAGTTGCAGCTACATCTAAAAGACAATTAAAGTCTAAGAACCAAATCTCTAAACTATATAAATATAGCAGAGACAGAAATTTTTCAAGAAAATAAAAGAAGCCTGAACAGCAATTGAAATAGTTAAAAAATCAAACGTGCTGGGAACCAAATAGGCAAGGAAATACATAGTTTATAAAGAGAACACAGATGTATGAAACAATCCAAATTGGATACGGAAAAGTGTAGAACAAATATTCAGAAACATCAGCTTTCTCTTTTTCTTATTTAACTCTTACACTGCAGCGAGCAATTCAACCTATAAATATTAGACAATGCAGTGTTAGATGCCGGAAATAAAATTATAATTCTCAAATAAAATTCACAAGATTGCTATATATACATGACATCAAATAAGATTCAAAATCAAACATTCCACAAAGTACGAATATATGCAGCGGATGTAAGAACTAAGAAGCATCTGTTTTTTTTTTAGCAGTAGTCAATAACCCCGCACACAATACTCAATTCATAAAATCCTATTTCATATCAATGATGAATTTAAAATCAATGTGAAATTTCGTGTGCCGTTGTGTTTCCATACCTATTAAGCCTATTGGATCCATCAACGGCATCTGCATTTAACGCCTTGGATTTCTCGCTTTCTATATTCCTCTCTTCATCTCCACCACCACCACCTCTGTGATCAACATTAAGCGCGTCGTAGGGCGAGAGCAGATTATACGAATTAGTAGCGGAACCATTCAACTTTACATCATGCCGCAACAGAACCTGAACTTCCGGCAGAGGCAGAGGCAGCGGCTGAGGGCACGGCTGAGAGAGCGAATTGACACAATGGGTAGGCGTTCGCCAAAGCTCCACGTCGTTATCCGTCAAATGCCGCAACTTCCTTGCGCGCGTTAGCTGGTGGCTCTTAGTGGACGAACACATACCCGTTTTCAACGTGTACCGGCCCATTCCTCCGCCGATAAGATTGTCGTCAGAATTCGATTTTGAAGAACGCATGAATGCGCCCTGCCACCAATGCATAATGGCAAGAATGCGCACAATACATTTATGTAATGGTGGCAGCAAACAAATAACAATGAATTTTCAGGAAGAATAATGAGTATGTGGCATGGTGGATGAAGAAGAGACTCTTGAAAATCGAAATGTAAACGCTTAAGCACGCAGTTTATGACAGCAAAAGAAAACAAGAAAGGTAATCGGGTTTTCTTTATCCCGACAAAATAATGTATTAAAATTTTCATTATCATTATTTTACACATTTTTAATCACATATTTTTTAATAAAATAATATTTTTCATCACATCAATAACTCTTCATTCTTTTTCAATCACACATTCTCCATCAATCTACTCATCCAAAATACATTCTTCCAAAATAACGTGACTAAAACACACTCAATATAACATTTACCCTCCATGCTATACCGTGCTCATTTCCATTATTTTCAAAAAAAAAATTTATTTTTAATTACACGTTATTCAATGATATGATATTACACGTAAATTCAAAAAAAAATTTAACCGCACAGTATCCATCAAATCATTGTTTCAAAATGCATTTTTGACTAAAATGGGCTCAAACAAGCTCATAATATATTTTTGGAAAAAATATATTTTATAATAGTAATTTTTTAAGAATGTGCTGTTAAAAAATTAGGAAAACTTTTGAATTTATATGCAATATTATTTTATTGAAAAAATGTGTGATTAATAGGTAGGAGGGAAAAAATGCATTTTGAATAAAATGGAGCCCACGAGCTAAATATATACATATACCTACATAATTAAATATTTTTAGTACTGTCTGTCGGTGATGGAATGATGTTGGAATTATTGCTTAAGCCGTGTTTGATCCACGTTCTTGAAAAATGCATTAATTCAAAAAATTTCCTTATTTTTTAACCACATATTCTCTATCATATCACTTGAAAAAGTGCATTCTTTTCCCCCACAATGTTTATCAAATGCAGAATTAGTCTTGGTTTTGAATGGGTTGTTCTTATGCACTTGTGTCAACATTATAATTTCTTCGAAATGGTCTTAAAGTTTAGTGTTAATTTGGAAATCAAACTGTTTACTTAAGACGAAATGGACGGAGCTGAAGTCAGATAAAAAGAGAAACTAAACCCACAATTAGGGAATGGTAACCAAGTCAACCGATTTGACATAGTCCATGCTCTTTTTTTTGTGTAAGTTGCAACTCCTCCGGAAAGTCAACCACTGTAAAAATCGTAAAAATGGAATTTTTTTTTTTTTTTTACGCTGCAAATATCGGTAACATTAGCAATAATGATCGATTTTAAGGCCATAAATTTATCTACGCCCGTCTTTAAAAATTATCGATCAACACCAGCAAAATGAAATTGATGTAATGATAACGAACTATCTATCTGCCACTGACCCCAAGTCGGGTGCAGAGAAATTAACATGTTTTTGATTTGGATATTCCTAGAAATTTGTTCAATTCTTCCGTACCAAGAACCTTGTTCAAAATAGCATCACTAATCTAGTAACGTTGCCGGCCCGGTTTTGGGACTTGAATTCTTCTAGGCTTTTTGTTTCTAATCCAGTCTTCATTAACGAGTGGCAGGAAAGTAAGGACCTGTTCGCCACAAACAAGGAATGCAAATCAATGCAATGTAGTTTTCCATTACAAATAATGACACCTAAACTAGAGTTGTAGCCCCAGTGAAAATGAATAGCATTACTCATTACGTTTACGTCCCAACCCCATAAAAGATAAATGTAACCCTTTCGCGTGACATTTTTCTCACTTAATGTACTTGCATTATTGGACAATTTCTTGTAGCCTACCCAGCGTGCACATCCACAAGGATGTGTTTGGTACACAGTAGTTTAACTCTTTCCTATTTAGTATCGTCCAGTTTAGCCTACCAAACATGGTGCAAGTGTTTCCATACCTTTAGTCAAATAACAGCAAGTAATTTTCAAATGGAGTAAAAACTACAGCATTAGGTACCTGCAGTATAACTCAGATAAACAGCATTCTCATTCATGAATGCATTACATTTCAAGCTTAACTAAATTTGAATCATAAATAATGCACAAATTTATTACGCCGGCAGATCCAGAAGCTTGTAGCATATGTTTTAACACCCTGAAATTGTGATTCAGTAACTACTTTGCGGCTTCATAATTTTCCGTATTTGTCGACATAATCTTACATATGGGAATGGTCTCGTTCTTACTCAAAAGCTTCAAGCTCGGGTGAACGACAACATCATTCAGGGATACTTTGTCTCCGATATCTAGATTACTTACATCCACCTCAATTTTTGCAGGAATGTGCTCGGCTGGACACAAGTACTTTAAACTAGTCCTTATCCTGTTTAATTGGCCTCCTGTTTTTGCATAAAAAGGAGAGAGGTAAGTTTTTGTGGAACTCAGAAGATTCAAGTTAAAATAATGTGCTCAATTTTGTGCGCCAATAAATAGCATAAAAAATTAAGCACTTGCACGAAGATTGCAGCAATTTAAAGGTACGTGTTAATTAAAAAAAAAAAGAAAAAGAAAAAGAAAAAAACTCCACCAAATGTACTTGACAACTGACGAAATATGTTAAAAGGGTCTCTGATGGAGTTAGACTACATAAGATACCATTCTTGAGGTGCAACTCAGTGAAGCCTGCTCGTGAACTTCACAAGGTTTCCTAGAGTAAACCTTGCCTAGAGTTCAAGTTACTCATTTTCGATTTGATCTTAGAGGTAGCTGAATAATAACTGAGCACATATAAACATATTTGTAATTTCCCAAGCAGGCTGTGGCTGGCAAGATTTCTTAAATTTTTGAATGGTTCCGATCTAATCCTACGGGCATTACACCATTTCTTTTTACAGTTCAAACACCTTTGTTATCACTTCATTAGGGTGTGTTTGAGCCACATTATTTTGGAAGAATGTATTTTGGAATAGTAGATTGATGGAGAATGTGTAGTTGAAAAAGTAGGAAAAGTTACATATGTGATGGAAAATATTATTTTATTGAAAAATATGTGGTTGAAAATGAGTATAAGAATGAGAATGAGAATTTTAATGGGGATCAAACGGGGGCTAAATAAGCACTTCGTTTCAAAGCCCTAAAACCCTTCTATAGGGTCCTGATCTTCAACCCCCAATTAAACGTCTAAACTAGTCCCCACTACACTCCATCATCACCAGAACTAAACCACTCTTCAGATGTTCCATCCTAAACCATATAAGCTATCCAAATTACTGGACCACAAATTATTTACGCGAACTTCTCAAAGTTTTATCCAATTTAGCAACAAAACTTTTTAACTATTTGTTTGGTAATTTACTCACCAGTACCACATCCTTCATGTCGCCATTTTCTCCTATCTTCACATCAATGCTGCTGTAATGATGTTGGATAGAGCTGCAGGTATCCTTGTGATCCATTTTTATTTTGAGCATGGTATAAGTGGTTGAGGATGAAGTTGAAGGTAATGCTGATAACAAAATTAAGCTCGAGCAAATATTAGGCTCAAGCATTGACAACTGATCAAGCCTAACTTAAGTTCCTAAATTCCTCACTTTGATCAAGGTGGATAATTGAAGAAAAATCTTCAATATTAAAAATCAACCATCCTACAACAGAATCATAACAACCTATTTATACAAAACTCCTAACTACACTTTTAAAGCAAAACAAACTCTAGAAAACTTATCCACGTTGAATAAATTCATAATCAAAATAAAACTATAGAAAACTTATCTATTTTCATTAATAAATTCCTAATCAAAACAAAAATCCTACTAAACATAAAATGATGGAAGACTAATTAATTAACAATAACAAAATATTAAATTAAACGTGTCATCCTGCATCACTATACTACAACAACTTACTTCTCTCAATGCAATCAAGTCAATAACAACGTAAGAGAAAATAACCATCACAAAGATAAGGATATAAACCCCTAGGTACAGTAATTCAAGTGTCACGGAAGATGTAAAAAAATTCAGCATATTGACACCCACTGTACCCAAAAGCAAAAGCTATAACTCATGGCACTAAAGCAACTTGTCCTATACTACCTAGAATTAAGCTTGGAAATTCAACCCAAGCCCACTCCATGTGGACCCGCCCATGTTTCAAGCATGCTTATGTATTAACTATTATCTAGCCACTCCATGAGAATGTTCTAGCATTGAATCGAACAAAGGATATCCAACTCCGATACCAAGTGATGAAGGGTATTGTCACCACGTTGCCCAAAAGTTAGCTCATGATACTAATGCATTCCATCATATATCACCTATAATCAAATTTGAGAATCCACCCCAAGCCTACTCCCTTTGGACCCACCCATTTCAAACATGCTCTTGCATTAGTATGACTGTCATGTAGGAATTTTCTAATACAGTTATCATGCTATCTTTGGGAGTAGTTTTAATATTGTGTATTCCTATCAGTTTACAAGGAGCTTAACTATTGGTTTTCCTAGTAGTTCTAGGACCACCTTGGTCTAGTTCCTTCCTTGAATTCCTCTCTCTAGTCTAGAACAGATCAGATTTAAAATTTGGAATTCTTGTTTGTCATCATATTGGTAGTAATTAACCAAGCACAAAAAGGGGAGATGTTGGAGTTGCTAAGGATAGTCCGACAGCTTCATATTAAAGTTCAGAACATGCAGAGCAGGTGCTGCACGGAAGCACGAGTACAAAAACAGAAGATGGGTGTGCCCGAACAGAAAACACAAGGTTGCAATGAATACCTTGACCAACTGAAAGGAGGTTTTTAAGAAGAAATTGAAGAGTTGGAAGAGCAAGTGTCGATTTTCTCTAGGTTAAACAGTCAGAGACAAGATATTAGCAGAATTCTGCCAAACTGGGTTTTCAGATTTATTATGCAACTATTCGACAGTTATCAATATCTGATTTTAACATTTCTATTTAAATTTTGATCGTAATGAAGTCCAGTTTCCAACAAATTCTAGATGAGTTAAATGCTCCAATTTTGCTTCTTCCTTCCTTTTCTCCCCACACTTTTTTTAGCTACACTAGCTTTTCTCTCTGCTTTTTCTTTTATTAGGTAAATTTGCTATCTAAAGACTAGCTTCAAAACTGATTTTAGATAATTACATATTAATTTTCTTAACGTGTATACCAGAGAAAAATGTATTTTCTTAATAACATATTCCAGTGAAAATTGGCAAGAAATTTTGATCCTTGGATCTGCAGATGAAATATTAGCAATGTATTCAGATACTGGTTTCACATAAAAGCATTCACTTAAAGCCTGAAATGCTTGTAGACTGATACCCATCTGAGTAGATTATTCCTACTTAAAAGCTTAAAATCAAATACACACACACACACACAATTTAACCTCTAAATCATTACAAAGTAAAAATATATAAACATAACTACATTACCATAAGGATTAGCAAGCTTATATTATTTTCATAACTTAAGCCTGCACACATAAGAATTTCCAACACAAGATTACTTCAATAAACACACTTATATTCAAGCACTGAAGAATCAGAAGCAAAAGATTCTAATTTCTCGATTGGCAAACCAAACAATGTTATATCAAAATGTTGACAATATATTCATGAATTGACATACCAAAACGCTGAAAACACTGACTGGATATCCAAGTATGTTTGACATGTTGGGTATTTTAGTGATGTACAAATAACCCCTAGGCGATGATGAAAAACCGTGGCCCATTAACTTCATAGGCTTTAAGCCCAGGATTGAAGAATATCATTTAATCCACACCACAAAGAGTTGGAACCCAATTGTGTTGGGTGTTTTGAGGAAATCAGCCCATTAGGGATTGGTGCTCAATACCCGACTTTTGGAAGATAACGTTGAAGAACAGATTGGATGCACTTGGTATCCTTATTCTCTGTATCTCTATCCTTGATAACTAATTTCATATCTTGAGGAGTCTATCTTTGTGAGAAAATCTTGGAAATTCGTTTTTCCTCCTACCTATAAAATGGAGTCTCTGGCTTTGGCTTTAACACACCAAAA
>CAIGRF010228502.1:26667-43036 GCA_903798235.1 Fraxinus ornus | reverse complement strand
CGGCACCACCACCGCCTCCACCATCGCCTCCTCCGTCGAAAAGCTCATTGAGAAATACAAGATCCTCCTCAAAGCGATCGCCATCTAGAACCTCATTCTCACTTCAACCTCTAACCCACCCTCCGTTTCCCTCGACTTCCTCCATCGTCTCTCCTAGAAACTTCACCTTAACCGGGGCCTAGCAGCCTTCCTCCGCAAGTACCCCCATATTTTCCACATTTTTCACAACCCAAAAAAACTCCAACCTTTATGCTCCTCACTCCCGCCGCCTTACAAGTCATCCGCCAAGAGTCTGAGGCTATTGAGGACTCACTACCACTTCTTGTCACCAGATTGGTAAAGCTTCTCTCCATGTCAATGACAAAAAAGCAACCTCTTCGAGCCGTTTTTAAGGTATCGGGAGAATAGGGCCTCCCTGATAACTTTGAGGACTTTGTTATTGCAAAAAATTCGGACCTCTTTTCGCTTGCTGATAGAAATGAGCTCAATACTCATGTTTTAAGGCTCAATTCTAGTGAAGTCCCAAAGGATTGTTTTGTTCCCTCCGTCGCAAAATGGAGGATTGAAGAATGTTGTAAAGAGGATTGTAGTGTGGGTAAAGGAAAATCAAACTGAGTATTGAAGGAATAAATAATTTTTAAGATTGTAGCTGAGTTGTGGTGGTGGGAAGAGGCGACGACGGTCGTGGTGGGAGGAGGAGGAGACGGTGGTGGTGGTGGGAGGAGGAGACGGTGGTGGTGGTGCCGACAATTTTGGTTTTTGGGTAGGGTGGTTGGAGACCATAATAGGGTTTTTTGGTTTTCGATTTAATGAAAGTTACCATTTTACCCTTTTAAAATTTAATTAAATCTACTATTCTTGGTCAACTAACGGTCAATTGGACGAAAATCGTCCATTTGGACTGTAGGTGCGAGTTCTTAAAGGTTTGGTATCGTGAGTGACACAAAACAAAGGTTTGGACAAAGTCTATAAAAATCTGAAAGATTTGGTACCGTGGCTGCAATTTTTTCTTTATTTCTATTACGGTACTTTCTTTTGTTGTCACATATGTGTAAATACTTTTTTAATTGATGTCTCATCAATTGTTGATTATACGCGTGAGAAACCCATTTCTCAAAATTATCTTGAATTTTTTTTATGAGATGATTTTTTTTATTATGTAAAAGAAAAAAAAAATGACCTAAATTAATCCATTGTTTGATGTAGATTAAAATTACATTTTTAGTAACTTTTAATAAAAATTAATTAAACGTATAATTAAAAATTTATAAATCTCACAAAATATATAATTAAAAATGAATTATTGATTTTGGGTTAAAATCTTTATCAACTTTTATTTTTCACCGACAAGAATTAAATCTATATGCGCCATAAAAGGAATCAGATACAACGGCTGCACATGCCACCAAACTACACTCAAATTATGAGCTGGATTGACACTCGATAGAGAATGACGGTGGTCCCGTCCACACTCCCAATCTCTAAATAAAACAAAAATTATGAAAATTGAGATTACCCTGTATACTTCACTCGAACTGGTATTTACTAGTTATATTCACACCAATTTGGTAATAGTTGAATCATATTTTAATTTTACTTAGGGTTTTAAATTTTAACCTTCCATTAATTTGTAAATTTATTATTGATTATTATATCTATCAAAATATTATGTTCGTATGCTTCGAAATGAGAAAAAAATATTTCGTCATACTTTTGCATTTGTTTTTCTTAAAATATGACGATAAAATAAGTCGTTGTATGCTTTTATCGTGGACCTTTTTATAGAAATTGTTATCGGAAATGAAATATGCTAATTAATGAAAGATCAAAAAAAATAATGCATCTTTAAAAAAAAATTAAGAATATAAATATTATAATGAGCAAAGATTGAGAACTTCAATTATAATTAATATGTAGTGTAACTAATAAGAACTGTAGTGAATATAACTGTCACTGATATTCTAGTTTTTCAAGGGTAAATTTGCGCTCGTGTCATCAATGCTCGATATGTTGTTCCATCAATACATTGATCTCTAACCAAGAAAAGGGCTAATTAGTTCAAACATTTCATTATAACTATAAACTGTAAAGTGAGTCCTGAAGGACGAAAAATGTATAAATCTATACTAAATCGTCACTTAACTCTTGCATACTTTATTTTAGAGTAATTGGTACAATACTCTTTATTATTTGCATGTTTTTGTGGAATATCCTTAACCTTTTATTTTGGTGTTAACCCCGCCACCCCCAATCATACAAACCCGTGGAATATCCACCATCGTCTCTATCTGTTAGTGCAGGCGTTAGAAACAGTAAAAATGACCAAAATTAGCCCCTGATTGGTACGCATACCTAATACAGTTAAACCTCGATAAAGTTTATGTGAAACTTTAGGTAGATGATTATGGTAGTGTAGCATAATTCAAGAGATTATGGGCCAAGAATTCTTTGAAAAACTAGAATCAGCCACAATAAATAAACAGCAGGACAGTTCAAAGAAAACCAACCATGAACAGACCCATAAAAAGAATATTATTAAATATAATGGAAGTGGCAGATAATAAGCAATGACT
Source organism: Fraxinus ornus (assembly GCA_903798235.1). Taxonomy (NCBI): domain Eukaryota; kingdom Viridiplantae; phylum Streptophyta; class Magnoliopsida; order Lamiales; family Oleaceae; genus Fraxinus; species Fraxinus ornus. Next base: position 40,463 of record CAIGRF010228502.1, on the reverse strand, counting down.
ATAAAAAGTTTTTATATTTTTTTTATATCAGATATGTACATTCATCAATTTCATAGCCATGAAGAAAACTTCTAATCACAAACTTAAAAACTATGTTTTACTTTCGAAAAAAAGGTTACTTTTAAGAGAGATACTACTTGTACACCAAGGTTTTACACCTTCCGAAAAAAGGTTACACCTTGGTGTACAGCCTCCTCACAAGTTGTAAAACTTGGTATACAAAAAGCCAAATTCTACTTTTAAAGGGAGCAACTTTTTAAAGTAATAAGAACCGAGCAAACCTACGCGTACAAAATTGGATTACAAAATGATTGACAAAATATGTGTTAACAAAATCTTGACCGATGATTTGAAAAACAGTTTTTGACATCATTGGTTCAGATCTTGCTAACACAAATTTGTCAACCATTTTTGTAACCCAATTTTGTACAAGTAGGTTAGCTCATAAGAACATATGTTTTGGAAGAAATAGTTACTTAAAGTAACTTACATTTTTTTAGTCTCAGCCAAGCATGCTCCAAACAGAATTAACCAACCAGTTATATAAAACAATGCTAGGGATCTTAAAATTAACTCTTGCACATGTGTTGCTACTTCCTCAATTTGGAGNTAGGGATCTTAAACTTAACTCTTGCACATATGTTGCTACTTCCTCAATTTGGAGCAGAAATCACTATAGTATATGTACACTACTGGTAATCAAGAAGATGTGGGAATCCATTGATCTCCTTGGATGAAATTCTGAACGGAGTATGAAGAAACATGCTCAGCTGGAATCTGGCTACTCCAAGCTACTCGTCCTGACGCATTACCTCCGGGCCCAGAGTTCCCGAATTCCCCATAATAAAGAGTTTTCAAAGCAATGTCACCACTCCAAGGCATCCATCCTTCTGGTTCAATGATAGCCTCCAAAGTACAGTGTATAAAAACCGTTCTCGAGTATTCCTTCCACGGCCTACCGAGGTAATTTTTATGTACACTAGGCTTGCTATAATACAAAGCCATGTACGCATCAGTGCCATTGATTATACAATTTTGAAAGACAAAACCCGTAAATTGGGCAGGGTCAATTCTGCCATGAGCTGTCACAGCATTGTTCTCGCCCTTTTCCGGTTTGATTTGCCGAGGGGCAACTAGGATGAGGCAGTCCTGAAAAAATGCAGCTGAGTTTCCGAATATGAAGTCCACATTTCCTTGGATGCGACACGACTTGTAGTACTGGCGTAGGCTGTGGGCATATAGTGTGTCTTGGTTGCCAAGGAATTCACAGTTTTCTATCACGGAGAGATCACTATCTAGCCGGAAGGCTACTGCTTGATGAGCACCGGGTCCAGCTGTGTTCTGGATAGTGAGACCACTCGCCATAAATCCATCGCCAACGACTCCTGTAACAGGACTTCAAATATTAGAACAGATCATGTATGTCCGCACTCATTTGGGATCAGATCATGCCTATAACACGAAAGGCAATGCTGGCACAGAAATACCTTTCCAGCAATTCTCCCTCCCTGTTTCCCCCAAACCCCCACTTACTGGCCTGACAAAACATAATACGAACTCACTTCATGCTTCTATTTACTAGCAAACAAGACGAAGGGAACATTCTCTTGTGATAGCTCTGTCTACAATGCCAAACTACTCTGGCAGCATATATCCATATGTTAACGAATTTTTCGAGATGGTTAGAACATCATGCACGACGTAGAGACTTCTACGAAAACAGTTATAATTCATACTTAACCTAAGAAATTATGATTCAAACTCCGGCATAAACTTTCCAACTATACCCTTTCTTTAACATGACAGTATCAGAAGTATAGCTTTTGATCAGCAGCTGAATTTAACTTGATCACAGACCATTCCATTACAACACCTGAACTAAAACTCTCTACACAGCCAAATACAGTTTATGCATGTAGCTTCGACAAACAGATTGGATTATTCATGTGACCGAGACTTTAGAGCAGTCTAGCCCAGACACAACACACAATGTTCAGTTATGCATTCTATTACTCAATTGATAACCCGCCATGCAAGTAAATGGCCGGTTATGCCAATAGAATGAGAAACTCCATCTCTCTCTCTCTAAAACTACAGATTATGCAAGTAGCTTCAACAAGCATATTGAACTATTCATGGGAGTCATATGACCGAAACTTTAGAACCTACCTACATAAAACACCATTTTCAGATATGCATAATGCATTCTCAATTACTTAATTCATAACTCAAAAATGATCACATGATTGGTTATGCCAAAAGCGAGAGAAATTACGTTACTCTCGCTTTCCCTTTTTTCACCCCCAAACCGGGTGTTGGGGCGTAAAATGGGATTCTATCATATTAATTCTCACCTTCACTGTGTCACCCCTGATCACCAAAACGGGGACATTGGGACGTAAAAAGGGATCCTGTCATATTAGTAATGACAATCAAATAACAAGCAAAAATAACAATATAATCCGTTTCTTACCAACAGTGGCAGAATTATACGTAGACATCCCGGGCTGGCCGACATTCATCGAGCCCGTAATGACAGTTTTTCCCATGCCATCACCCAAAAATACCACGTTCTTCTTCTCCAATGGGATCCGAACCGTTTCCTCATAAACCCCGGTCTTAATCCATATTACAAACCGGTTCCCCACCCCAGCATTTTCCGGAGCGGCATTCACTGCATCCTGAACCGCTTTAAAATCGCAGCCACCGCTACTGCACACCGTCACGGTCGGTTTCAGTCCTTTAGGCACCCCGCCTACGAACCCGGGTCCGGAAGAATCTGACCCTCCCTCCCAGAACCCGGCCCGCTCAGTCTTAGGTGGACCCCAAGACCCGGTTTTGTCGCCAAAATTGTCGTAATTCCACATCATTCCCAACGCGTTGCTGCTCAATCCGATCAGTGAATTCAAAAACGCCATCGTTTTGTCGACTTGGGAAGTGCCGTTCACGTACTTCAAAGCCGACCAGCAGTCGTACTCGAACACCAACACGGCGCTCATCCAAGCACGCGCGTCCTTGATCTTTCCACGCGGAAGAGCCTCATTCGTCAAAGCCATCCGGTAATCCGAATAACGCAGCACCTCCTGGCAAGTTTTCGCGGCGTTCGACCTGTTTAGATTACCAGTAGACGCGTCCAGGATTTCCCCCACCATTGATTTGGCCTTCTCGAGATTCTGAGCCGAAACCGACATGGCAGATTGAATCACTTGCAGAATAGTGGCGTCTGGAGGCACGTTTTTGGATTGAACCAACGAGGCCTCGCATGTGGGTGGGTCACGTGATGCCTTACAGGCTTCACGAATAATATTATCAGAAGGGTTCGGAGGGGATTGTTTTACAGGGGGTTTATGGGTCTGGTGGCGGCCGGAGGCGGAGTAGGAAAGGTAGAAGAAGAGTAAAGGAAGGATTAATGAAATAAGAGAAGCCATCGAAATGAAGATAAATTTCAAATTCCCAGAGTATTTGAAATTATAAATGGTATGGATTAACACTGGTGGTGGATGGGTTTTTATAGAGTTTCTATGCTGTATCATAATTTTGTACGGTAGTGATGAGGAGGGAATTGTTTGATATTTGACAAAAGGGGACATAGAGTCACGGGGAGGACAGGATAAGCAAATGAACCAATTATTCGGAAATATTGGATGTTGAGTGTGTGGCCACTGAGTGAAAAGTTGAGATTTATTTTTATTTTTTTCACCTTCTTGGTAAGTTGGCGTTAGCGTGGGTTCAGGTTTGAACGGAGACTGGTACTGCTACTGATACTGATAGTCTGTTACTGGTATGAGTTATTATGCCACAAATTGGCTCAAATGGTACCTATCCTATGGTGTTTGTGTGTGAATGGTTTCTAACCTTCAAATTTTTATAAAATCTTTCGATTAAATGAGCATGATTGATCCATTTTCATTCAATCGACCTTTAAAAAATGTCAAATTTTTTATATAAAGATTTAAAGGCCCGTACTTTAATTGAATAAATAAAACAAGTAAAAAAGAAATATTAAGAAAAGATAAGATGAAAAAAGAATAGTTAATTAATCCTTAGAACGTGTTTAAATTTATCTTCAATACAAATTGATAATGTAACACAGGAAAAATATATTTTTCCTGTAGCTCTATTGGACATTCTAACTCAACAAAATTAATATTTTAGGAAAAATGCTAAGTATACATAATTATTGTACGTAAGAACACCTATATGTACAATATTACGTACACAAAGCAAAGTCCATATTTTAATATGTAGCTCCTGTTTGGTACACATTATAATTTTCATTTTCATTTTTCTACTCATTTTCAACCACTCATTTTTCAATAAAATAATATTTTACATCACATCAATAACTTTTAATTCTTTTTCAACCATATATTTTTCATCGAAAGATGACGTGTCTATTATGTAAAACATTTGGTACAAATAGATAAATCCTTCTCCATCAATCTACCATTACAGAATACATTCTTTCAAAATAATGTGTCTCAAACACCCTTAATAAAACCTCAGGGCATATCAATCTCTTCAGATCCTTGTACTCTCTTAAGATTCCGTTCGTTTGAGAAAACAATAGCCCAATTGAATGAAGGAATGCCACGATTTAACCAAAATGAAGAAATTGATACTATATAAGCGGGTAGTAAATGGTGAAAATTAGACTTTTTTGTTTTGTTGTTATTTGGGTATTGGATATTAGTGAATGTTGTCGTTTCTATTATCGTTTTGCTCTAATGTATTTGATTTTTTTTATGTAGAGTTGTATAAAAAAGTGTTTTATTGTAACTTTTTGTTCAACTTTTATTATTATTATTTTGTGTTATTTCTGAATTTTCGTGTGTATACAGTATATTGAGGAAGAAGAACAAAGGATATATCAGTGAAATATCTATGTGCAATCAACATTAGAATTTTCTTTGTTGCACCACATTTTAATTGTACTTAAGATTTTTATCTTTGCTCATTATAGTATTTATGTCATGTCATTTTATCCTCAAGTTTTTCATTAGTTAACATATTTTGTATATAACAGTTTTATGTCCAAAAGTATATTGAAATGACGTAAAACAACGTGTTTTTCTATCGTATTTAAAAAAAATAAATAAAAGTGAAAAAATGTTTTTCTCTCATTTCAAATTATAAAAACAAAATATTTTAATATAAATTATCATAAAGACAAAACATATTAATTAATGAAAAGTTGAAATAAGAATTCGACGGAAAAAAATTAAGAAAATAACTGCTACAATGAGCAAAAATTGAGAAGTTTAACTGCAATTAAAACGTGGTATATCAAATAAAAATTGTGGCGACAATATAATCACCAACAAGAAAATGTTTGTTGTACACTACCATTTATGGATCTTTTACAGATTGATGATGTGGCAAAAAGAGAGTGGAGGAATTTTATTTTTTTTAGTTGGTGAAATTTTGATTCAGTTATATAGCTATTGATAAACAAATATATAAGTCGTGATGTACATGTACAATCCGAATAAATAAGGGTCCGTTTGATTACAAAGATAGAAAATGTGGTATATCAAATAAAAATTGTGACGATAATATAATCACCACCAGGAAAATGTTTGTTGTACACTACCATTTATGGATCTTTTACAGATTGATGATGTGGCAAAAAGAGAGTGGAGGAGTTTTATTTTTTAAGTTGGTGAAATTTTGATTCAGTTATATAGCTATTGATAAACAAATATGTAAGTTGTGATGTACATGTACAATCTGAATAAATAAGGGTCCGTTTGATTACAAAGGTGGAAAATAGGTGGAAAGAAAATGTTTTACATGGAATTGAATTGCCTAAAAATTATTTTACTGAGAATTGTAATTAATTGATATAATTCTTCTCCTGAAAATGTTGAAAGTTTGGTGTTCGTTTGACTTCGTTCTTTATGGAAATTGTCCATTAAAGTGATGATTTTTTCTACGATTGGGTCTAGAACTTGTTCCAATCGCAATTTTTTTTTTAAAAAAAATTATCATACTGAATGCCATTTGTTTGTCTTTATTTTGCATGAAAATTGCCAATAAAAGTGATAAATTTTTTACCATTGTGTCTACAGTTTTTTTCAATTACCGAAAAAAGAAAAAAAAAAAGTACCTGGAAAATCAATTCCTACAAAAAACAAAAGAAAATCAATTCCTCCAAATTCATGAAAACAAGCGCGTGAGGAGGAGAGGAGGAAAATATTTTTCAAGCAAAATTTGTTCTATCAAACACTACAAAAGTTCCATGGTAAAGCCTGCCCATCAAACAGGCCTAAGTGTTGTATTCCATTTCTTTACTAATATAATAATATTTTTACTTTTGCTCGAAAATTATAATACAGCGCACAAATTAAAAGGCTGACGATTTGGAGCTTTCCAACGCCTTGCATTTCAAGTGACACCTAACGCACAATATTTATACCCACGCCCCTAAGTCCCCTACACACCGCCACCACTCTGCCACCGTCCTCCTCCTCCTCTCTCCTTCTAAAACACAAACAGATAATAAATGAACTATATTTTCTAGCACAAAATTATTGCAATAATAGAATCACTATCTTATACTCCAGCTGCATTGCTAGTAATACTGAGCGGTAAGAGGAATTGTTTACATACACACTTGTGCGTATCTCCCTGTGAGTGTTTGATCTTTCCGTTGCTTTGATTTTTTATTAGATAATGGCGTCACGAGGAGATTGAACTTCACTGACTTTTGCTTTCATATTGCTCAGCGTTCTGCTATTTTTTTTTTTTTCGTTTAAATCTATTTTTCAGTATATTTTTCCCGGGTTTGATCGGTAGAGTAAATTTTATTTAATCATTTTTCTTTTTCAATTTTGCCTGAAATTCACAGTTGTGCCTCATTGCTTCAGAGGTCTTGTTAATCAAGTTTTACTTTGGTCAAAAACTACAATAGTTTTCTCTTTATTCCTGTCGATGATCAATACATTTTTCCTTTGATTTCAATTTTTTTTTTTGACGATTTTTTTGAGGTATTCTATGTAATGCAGTTCTTTTATTCTTAATATACGAATCTAATTTTTCAAGAGATATGACTGAATTTACAATTTGGGTTAGTTTATTGCTATATTAGTTTTTCTCTGTAGTTTTTGGTGTGTTGAATTTGTCAAAAGTACGAGTATGTATTTCTGCAAGGAGAAAATATTCTGTTCACAAGCGTTTAGGTTCACATATTGAGATTGATGCTTGCTCTGGGTTCCAATTTCATGAATGATGGCCTGATTTACTATGCACTTCATTGAGTATGATTTGAAGTTTTTATTTAGGGCCTGTTTGCTATTATTTAAAATCCAATTAAAATTGAAAATATAACCGTTATTGGTCTCACTCGTTTAATAAAAGTCAACTATAACGGCTAATTTTTCAATTTTAATCCGATTTTAATCTCTACCAACAGGATCTTATTTTATCCTTGACTATGCTAGGCCCAATTTTAAGCAATGTATGTAATAAGTATTTCTTTTAGATTGATCTTTTAGAATCTTATGAATTAAGAATGTCATGTTCATAGTACACTTTACCATTGTTTTTGGTGACTTGTCCTGTTCTTTATCCCCATCGGCCTATTTTTTATCATCTTGAGTAATTGCACACTTTACATATCTGAATCATATTTGTAATATAGGATCATTATAGAGAATTTGACAATAATATCTCAGAAATATCTAAGGCCTCCAGTTATTTGCACTTAATTTAATATTTTGATCCTCTCTTGAACTTCTCGAGTCCAAACTTCTTTTCTTCTTTCCGTCTTGTTTTTATTTTTTTCCCCCTCAATTTACACCTTAAAAAGATTTTATTTTCCTCAGTCTGCACTTGATAGTTTCGACTTTTTTCCAGTTTTTCTCTCTTTATTTTATATGTTTGAATTACTGCACACCGTAAAAGTGATTGTGTGTGCATGTCTTAGTCTGGATGCTGAAATAGGGAATATCAGAGTGCCTATTGCTTTGGTGGCCCGATCCTGTGTCAATGGCTGGGTAGATAATCAATTTCCTACTGCCTGCATCTTCCACCTGATTGGTAATTTTCATATTTTTAGAATAACGTTTCTATCGTTTTCTAAAAACATCTGAGAAACCGCGTTGTAAATCTTCCCTATTTTTCTTAACACAAAGAGTAGACTGGCAACATGATGCTTCTAAATTTTGACTGGCTTTGTAATATGAATTCCAATCGAAGCATTCTAAAAAAAATTCATAATGTGGATCTCGTTTAGGCCTGTTTTGGGTTAGTGTTTTTAAGTATTGGATGCATTTTACATTTCTAGGACATAACCTAACTATTCAATAATACTTTTAAGTTTAGCTGACACTTCTTTACTTTTTTGTTTGGAACAACAGCCTGCAATGGATCGAAAAAGTTGGCCCTGGAAGAAAAAGTCTTCATCTATTAAGGCAGTGGCTGAAAATGTTCCTGCTGCTGAGTCAGAATCTTCTACTGCCCTTTCAGATGCAGGAACAACTCAGGCTGACCAGGTTTGTTGGTATCGGTGGAAAGTTCCCGTGTTCGAGAATATATATCACTTACTCTATCACTCTCTCAAATACATCTCTCTTATGGCTTTTTACATACTTTTTGTGTTTCATTTTCATACAGGCTAAACAGGATAGCAATACAAAACCAAAGTATTTTCAAATTTCAATGGAGTCTTATACACATCTAACTGGGTTGGAAGATGAAGTGAAGTCCTACCAAGAGCAAATGAAAACTCTTGAAGAGGAAGTAATGGAGTTGAATGAAAAACTGTCGGCAGCCCATGTGGAAATGACTAATAAAGAAAACCTGGTGAAACAACATTCCAAAGTTGCTGAAGAAGCCGTCTCAGGTTTGACACTGGTCTGACTCTAGTACATTTGCAGAAAGCTAGTCTTAGAGTATTGCAACAGACAGTTTTCCTTTCTTAAGTATAAGATGGATGGGACTTGACTCCTAAAAACTATTTGCACAGGTTGGGAAAAGGCCGAGGCAGAAGCTTTAGCTTTGAAAAATAATTTGGAATCTGTCACACTGTTAAAGCTCACAGCAGAAGATCGGGCATCTCATTTGGATGGTGCTCTCAAGGAGTGCATGAGGCAGATACGAAGTTTGAAGGAAGAACATGAAGAAAATTTACGCGAGGTTGTTCTTAATAAAACAAAACAATTTGACAAGATGAAGCTCCATCTTGAAGCAAATATAGCTAATTTGGAACAAGAATTGCTCAGATCTGCTGCTGAAAATGCTGCACTTTCAAGGTCTTTACAACAGCGCTCTAACATGCTGATCAACCTAAGTGAAGAAAAATCACTAGCTGAGGCAGAGATAGAACTTCTGAAGAGCAATATTGAATCCTGTGACAAGGAAATAAATTCACTCAAATATGAACTTCATGTTGCTTCGAAAGAGCTTGAAATTCGTAATGAGGAGAAGAACATGAGCGTGCGGTCTGCAGAAGTAGCTAACAAGCAGCACCAGGAAGGAGTAAAAAAGATTGCTAAACTTGAAGCAGAGTGTCAGAGGTTACGGGGTCTTGTTAGAAAAAAGTTGCCTGGTCCTGCTGCGTTGGCCCAAATGAAACTTGAAGTTGAAACTTTGGGGCGGGATTATGGAGGCTCACGTCTGAGGAGGTCTTCAGTGAAGCCTCCTACTTCACACTCGAGCCAGTTTCCTGAATTTTCACTTGATAGTACACTCAAGTACCAGAAAGAAAATGAGTTACTTAATGAACATCTATTGGCCATGGAAGAAGAAACAAAGATGTTGAAAGAAGCATTGGCAAATCGCAATAGTGAACTGCTGGCCTCCAGGAGTATGTATGCGGATGCGGCCCATATGTATGCTGATGTGGTCCATAACCTTCAGAATCTAGAAGTACAACTGCATGCCAATGGTAAACATAAAAGTCCTCCAAAATCCAGTGTTCATGTCCCTATTGAAGGTTGGTATAGTCAAAATGCAAGTAAACCGTCAAGCTTGACCTCCTTGTATGAAGGTGGAAATGATGACGATGCAAGTGTTGCTGGATCATGCGCCACAGCGTTGATGCCTGAGCACTCTCATTTCAAGAAGGAAAAGAATGTTGATAATACACTCAAGTCTGAAAGTGTGAATCACCTGGACCTTATGGATGATTTTCTGGAGATGGAGAAAATAGCACATTCATCCAATGATTCGAATGCGGCAGTATCCAGTTCAGATTTATCTGGTAATACACGAGATGCAATATCTGAAATTGCAAACTATGACACTTCAATAGAAGCCACAGCCAGCACGGGTTTGCAATCGAAGGATAATCTTGAATCGGAAACACCTGTTTCTTATAATGAAGTGATAGCACCAATTCCTCATGTGCATGTAGAACCGCTCACCTTTTCGAAGCTTCAATCAAGAATTTCTATGGTTCTTGAAGTGGTGTCCAAGGAGAAGGACATGGAAGTGGTTTTGGAGGACATTAAACGTCTTGTACAGGACATGCATGATACGCTACATCCCAAGTCATCAAATTGTGTTGGTGAGGCAGCACATTGTTCGGACACTGCATGTGACCATAAGACTGGTGCTGATGTGATGGAGGAAGAGAATATATCTTCTTCTGGAGATAGTAAACTCAACACTCAGACTCTGCACATCATTACCCAAGCAGTAGCCATTTCTCAGATTTACGACTTTGTAATGATTCTTAGTGAAGAGGCTAAGGCCATCCAGGTAACATCTTGTGATGAAGGGCTGACTGATCAAATGGCCCTGTTCTCTGCCAAATACAATGAGGTTACTAACTGTAGGACAAATCTCTCGGATTTCGTTCTTGACCTCTCTCTCGTATTAAGCAAAGCAAGTGAGCTCCACTTCAATGTCCTGGGATATAAAAATTCTGAAGTGGAAAATAGTACTTCTGATTGTATAGACAAGATTGCTTTACCAGAGAATAAGGGTACTATAGACTCGTCAGCTGAGAGATATTCAAACGGTTGCAACGAATTTTCCGATTCCACATCTGAGCCTGACATTCCACAAGATGCGAATCTTGTTCCAACATCTGAATTGACAGCCTCTTCATGGAAATGCTCATTGGAGGAGTTTGAACAATTGAGATTGGAGAAGGATAATATGGAGATTGACCTGGTTAGATGTACTGAAAACATGGAAAATACCAAGTCGCAGTTACTGGAAACAGAACAGCTTCTTTCAGAAGTTAAGTCACAATTAACATCATCTCAAAAGTTGAACAGCTTGGCTGAGACACAGCTCAAATGCATGGCAGAGTCTTACAGATTACTTGAAGCACGGGCAGAGGAGTTACAAACTGAAGTGAACCTCCTACAGGGGAAAATAGAAACTCTGGATAATGAGCTGCAAGAGGAGAGAAAAAATCATCAATATGCACTGGCCAGATGCAAAGATCTTCAAGAACACCTGCAAAGGTTAGTAACAATCATATTAAGCTCATGTAGACTCCAGCACTGGCCATAGTTTTTGAAGTTGCTCAACAAGCCTTACTTTCAAAGCCCCAACTATATGGTCAAAAAGGATTTTGTTATACCTTGTCAAGATCTAGCAAACATGCAGTTAGGTTGTTCATATATACCTGAGAAATGAAGCCTAAAAACTGATTAATCAATATTGTTCTGAATCCAGTTTTCAACTAAATACAAACAAAAAGAAACTGGTGATTCCCAAATCTAGACCTCTGACTTGTTTTGTTCTTCAACTACATATCTAATAAATGTATACAATTTGCATCTTCATTTGCCTTCTATTATCAACTTTTGGCATGGCCATTTTCTACTCAATTCTTAGTTTGGTGGTGAAATGCTTTCTCATAATGGTAACTACACGGTGAGAGTGCAAAGTTGTATTCTGACAATTCATGAGACCTCTGGTCAGTGCAACACTAATTAATCTAAGGATAAAAGTTATAATTTATATTTTTCTACGCTTTCTCATAATGGTAACTACACGGTGTGAGTGCAAAGTTGTATTCTGGCAATTTATGAGATCTCTGGTCAATGAAACACTAATTAATCTAAGGTTAAAAGTTATTATTTTTTTTCTACCTACTTTCTTTCAAACTGCACACTATCTGTATAATGGTATTTCTTGACTTTCAGTAGTTATATATATAGCATGTTTGTGTCAAATGTTTGGGATGGCCACTTCTTATCATATCTGCAGTTGGTGAGGCTTAACTTGGGTGGTGCCTTGTAGCAGTTGATCAGGTTTTGGCATACTTCAATTTAATTTATCGTGTCTTAAGCTGTTTTAACTGTAATTGGTCCCAGGTCTTTGTAACCATTGTCTAATACGTTATTAAATATTGAGATGACTTCATGATGCAACTCAATTAAGTTTTATTTCTAGTCTTTTCACACGCATTTTTGTATTTTTCATATCAGGATTGAGAGTTATTCAGCAGCTGGGAATGATGCCAATACCAACCAGGTGAAACTTGTAAACTATGTTGCATTCTCAGTATTGACTATTCTGCATTCACCTCGTCTCTACCTTACACAAACATATAATAGATAAATTGCCTTGAAAATCTCAGTTCAACCTGCATTTTAACACTTGTCTATATTTTAATTCTCTCTCTTTTAAATACATTAATTGAATTTTATTACTATTCTTGCTCTTAATAATGCGAAATTGTATAGAGATAGAAAACCTAGTCTGTCTAGATATTCGAGAATCACAGTTTGATCCGATTTCTCCATTTTGGCAAATTTTCTCCTTCTTAGCTCTTGGTGGAAGTTATTCAAACTCTCATTGCATGACAAGTACCTGGATGCAAGTGTTATTTTCTGCGGTGTTTCTTAGCCTAGTAATTGTTCCTGTTTGAACTTTTTAAGTGCAGCTGTTAATTTTGAAGGATCTTTTGACTAATCAGAGCAAGGTTAATAATTATGAGTTTGTATGTCAGCAACGAATTAGGGTTATTAGCATGGTTTAGTCTTAAATTTCAAAATAGGAATGCGACTTATCTTGGAATTCAAATTGCAGGCTGTGAACCTTAGAAGTTTTTTAGGTTAATTAACTTGCTTTAGTCTTACCTTCTACTTTTGCAAATTTGTGGCCGTTGCCATCTTTCGGTGTTCTGTAACCCTGAAGTGGCTAAAATGTTTTTCTCTTTTGTTGTTTTCTGCAAATTAAAATAAGTGGTAGTTGGTGGTTTAAATCCTTGTGCTCCATTAAGGATGGGTGGTGGAAAATGAGTTGATCCTATAAGCCCTTTTGCCAAGGTTGTGATGGTATCTGCTAAGGCTGTCATATATAAATGGAGTGCAAAACTAGTGGAAGTTGGAAATAATAGTGCAATCTTATACACGGAAGAAAAATGGGAGATCCACGGTACCGTGTCTTTTTTAGATCATTGTTCAAAGTTGAGAAATTTCTGTATTAAAGAACAAACATGAGTTTACTTCGAGTGCAAGAATCTGATCATTTTTGAGTCAGTAACATCTTCCATAAACTACTAAGATGAGGAGTGTTGCACACGATGATGTTGGTGCACAAGTAGTCAGTGCATGGGCAGAAGACGTGTTTTGTACCGATGGCACAGATGTCACCCATGGGTAACTTTAGCACTGTTCTTCGAATATTTACCATACAACTAAAGAACCAATTGTGTGAGCTTGATTCCAAATAAAGAGAGAGTATGAAACAAAATTTGAAAAAAAAAATAGCTTTTGTTTCATACTTTGATTTGTACAGAAAGAAAAGCCTGTTCTTGGTCTTCATATAGGGAAATTCTAAACGTACCCGGAGTTTTACACTCCGGGTTACCCGCCCCTCACTTATGT
>CAIGRF010228502.1:10027-21714 GCA_903798235.1 Fraxinus ornus | reverse complement strand
ATCATAACTAAATAATTCACAAAATAAATCATGATAATATTGTTTAAATAATTAGATAAATCAAATATTGACATATGATTGATTTCATCCTTAATGTTTTGATCATAACAAACAAGATTTATATTATTTCTAACAATTGAATTTGAGTAATGATAGTTCAATGTTAAAATCAATCGAGCATTGTCAAAATCTACACATTATAAATCGGGCTCATGAAGAAGATCAAGATCGAAGTTAAGCATTAAAGTCAAATGTCAAGAAAGATCAAGATCAAGAGTTTAAGAGTCAAGCATGAAAAAAACTTCGAAGCAAGATTAAAGACAAAGCATTAAAGTCAAATGTCAAGAAAGATCAAGATCAATAGTTTAAGAACCAAATATGAAAGAAACTTCGAAGCAAGATAAAAAATTAGGCTTTCGAGATCATATGTAAATGTATAACACTTTGATCTTTAGTAATGAATGACAATAGTTCAAAAATCATTTTGTGCACAAAGAGTTATTTTTATATCACTTGCATAAAATATTTTTGATCAAAAGTAAGATTGATTTTTCAAAGTAATACTTGAACTAGATAACATCTCTATAAAAAAAAGTCAACGGTCAATCGAATGTCCGGTTGACCAACCGGACCGTCCGATTTGACAGAAAAACTTCGTCAATCCGAACGTCCGGATGGGTCCGGTTCATCCCAACGGTCAGTTTTTTGACCGTTCTGACCGCAACGGCTAGTTGGTCGTCCGGATGAGTGGCGGACGTCCGGATGATTGTTCGGTTTGGCAGAATCTATTGCGTTTTGATTGATATAAATACCACTTCTCTTCACATTCATTATAATAACTAGAAGAGAGCTTTCTTGTGAAATATATTTGTAAAATATCTTCTTTAAACTTACATTTTTACATTCATTTCATTTATTTCTTCATAACAAAAATTTTGATTGTTGAATCAAAACTTCTTGAATCATTTCTCTCATCAAAGTTTCCAATTTCTCTCTTAGTACCTAATTTATCACAAATTATTCATTGAAAGAGAGAAATATTTCTTAAGAAGATTTTTGCACTTACATTGCATTAACTTTTCTTCTTCATATTGAAACTTTAATTGATTGAACTAAACTTATAAAATTATCATATTTATCAAAGTTTCTCATTTATCTCTTAGTACTTAATTTATTACAATCATCCATTAAAAGAGAGATATTTCTTAAGAATATTTTTGAACCTACATTATATTTATTTCTTCATCTTCTTATTGAAATACTTTGATTGATTGAATCTAATTTTTGACTATCATATTTATCAAAGTTTTTCATCTACCACTTGAGCTCTCATTTGTTACTATTCATTGAAGTGTTAGCCTCTTAGTACTTAATTTGTTTGTATTATTTATAAAGAGAAAAATTTCATTGTAAAATCACTTTGATAAAGTGTGGGTCGTGTTGAAGTCTCTTAAAGATCAAAATTGTATAAGGATCGGTGCTCCTTGTTGCAAGTCATCGTGTGGATCATATTGAGATCTCATAAAGCTCAATAGTGTGGATCGTGTTGATGTCCCGTAAAGCTCAACATTGTATAAAGATCGGTGTTCTTTGTTTGTAAGTCACCGAAAGCGTTGTAAATGATTAGATTGCACCATAAATCAATCAACATAATGAAAATGCATTGTTCGTGCCGGAAAGCTTGATAACGGATGGCGTAGATCATTGCTTTGGATCGAATGATGCGAATCCTGTAGCAACGGTAACTACTAAACCCACAACTAGATTGATGCGAAACCCAAGAACGCCAATTAAACCCGATTTTGGATTTGAACCCAACAAGGTGAACAGAAAAATCCAACGATGACGACGATGCGTTGAACCCCTTGATTACACAATGAAGAACCCACGATCCGATATTTGAACGCCACAAGAATCATTTAGATCTTGATAAGTTTGGTATGTCCATGGAATAACACAATTTTTGAAGTAAAACTTTGAGAGAAAATTCTCTTTAATTTAATTCATGTCAAACTTAACATCCAATGGAATAATAAAATTCCTATTTATACTAAACCTAGAAAATATAGGGAAAACATGAATAATCGATAAAGATTACAAGAATCTTACATAAACTAGAATTCTAGCAAAAATAAGGAAATTCGCGTTAAAAATAGTTTTCCAGGATCCAGACAACTTTCAATATTTTGGTCATATCTTCCTCTCTTGATATCCGATTGAGGTGATTCAAAATACGTTGGAAAACTTACTTCAAGGGCTACAAATATGTTAGAAATTAAAATGTTCAAACTCAAACATATTCTATGCCAAAAAAAGGGTCTCAAACTGATACTAGAAATTCGAGTGCTTTTCAACCCGTTCCGGCTTTCGTCCCCAACATGTTACTCGACCATTGGCTTGTTGTCTTCAATATTATGGACTCCATTGCTCGAACATGTAAATGACCAGTTTTATCAACTCTTTGAAGTCTCGAACTTGACTCTACTCTCTCTCCAACAATCATCAAAATCTTGATAAATTGTGGCGCACCCCGGATCATATCATCGAACCTCCACAATTATATTGTTTGCATCATCTATCCCTTTTAATTATCGCTTTTATATTTGTGCTTAACATTTGAATTAATCTATTTAGTCTTTACTTACTTGAATTTATATTAATTCTTAGAAAAAGTTTTAAAACTCAATTCACCCACCTCTTGGTTAGTTATTCTTGAGCTTCATCAAATACGTATTGAAAAATGAAAATGTAATGAATCTGTCAAATATAATTAAATAAATTAAATACATATTAGAAAACGGAAAAATAAGGTAATGAATGTGTCAAATGTACATTAATAATAACTAAATAGTTAACAAAATAATTAATGATAATATTGTTCAAATGGTTCAAATAATTAATAAATTAAATACATATTGAAAAACGAAAAGTATGGTATTATTGAAATAATCAAATACATATTGAAAAATGAAAAGTAAAATATTATTGAAATAATTGAATTATAGCAAGGATAGTATCGTCCAAAAAATAAGTCTTACTTGATATGATATTTAATATATTATAGATATGTAGTTCAATTTGGACGTGGACAAGACCAAGTGGGAGGGCTGTGCAAAAGTGGGCTAGCCCATTGAATTTCGTTCATAAAATATAAAGAAAATCTCATATCAAAGAAATTAAGTATAGCCCATTTCAAAATTAAGAAAAAGATTTAAAACTTCGAAAATCATATATTAATTAAATTTATTTATGACATAATTAATTAAAAATATATTTTATTCATTAAATATGTTAAGGTCACAATTCTATGTTATTTGGTCACAAATTATCGAATTAATTGATCACAAATAACAAACTTTATAGGTTAGAAATTAAAAAAACTTTTAGGTGACAAATCACGACTCAAATTTTTAGGTTACAAGTTATCAGTCACATATTATTTGTCATTCACAAAACATTCAATTTATTGGTCACAATCAACTAAATAATTGTTCACAAACACCCTCATCCATGCCATTCCACCCACAACCAACACACCACCGTCATGACCACCATCACTTTACCAGCATCGCCAACTTCACAGCTACCTCACCATCGCAGCCAACATCACAACCACCACCATCTAAACCCCACCAAAAAATCAGATTGGCTACAACCACCACGATCACCAGCACCACCACAATCGTAAAACCACCATCGCACTGCACATCACACCCCCAAAACTCATACTAAGCAGATTAGAGAGTTTGGAATGAGATGAATTGAATAAGAATTCAGCTAAGCTTATTATTGCTTTAGCCTTGAGCTGGTATAAATATTTACACCAAGAATATTCTAGCTAGTACAGGTACCTACAAAAAAACATGATTTTAGGCACGGAATATCCGTGCTTGAAGCCACGATATCTGTTGCTAATAATCTTCACAAAAAAAAAAAAAAGACCAACAAAAAATTCGTTGCTAATTTGAAGGTACTTGATAATGTATTACTTTTACCAACTGAATATTCGTGGGTAAACATCTTTCCATTTACCAACGAAATTGTCGTTGGTAAAAACCTTGTTATTCCAACAGAAATGCCGTTGGTAAAAGTCTTTTATTGCCAACGGCATTTCCGTGGCTAAAAATCTTGTAATTGTCAACGGAATATCCGTTGGTAAAAAGTCTTCATGTTCCTTAATGATTTTTTTTTAAAAATTCTTCATGTTCCAAATAATTGCCAACGGAATATCCATATCCGATTTTTCCAAATAAAATGATTTTATGTTCTTTAAAAGATTTTGAACTAACTTGAAGTCCACCCGTTTTTACTAGCAAGCCAAATAGTGACTTCTTCCACCATGATGCTCATTTTTAAAGGAGAAATCATCTTCTAATTTTCTATTGATATTCGATGCGGTGAATTACTTTTACCAATGGATAATCCATTTCTGATTACAAACGTCACCTACGGAATATCCATAGGTAAAATATCCAAATGTTATACGACTACATAAGACACGAAATATCCGTTGGTAAAGAGATATCGTCGTTCTCAACGGAAATTCTGTTGTAGATTAATGTAGTTAAAAGTGGATTACTTTTATCAACGGATAATCCGTATCTGATTACCAACGGATGTAGTCCGTTGGTGATTATCGGTTCGTCACCTACGAAAATATCCGTATGTGAAACATTCAAATGATAAACGACTACATGAAGTACGGAATATCCGTTGGTAAAGAGATATCACTGTTACCAACGAAAATTCCGCTGCTANTTAAAAGTGGATTACTTTTACCAACGGATAATCCAT
Source organism: Fraxinus ornus (assembly GCA_903798235.1). NCBI lineage: Eukaryota > Viridiplantae > Streptophyta > Magnoliopsida > Lamiales > Oleaceae > Fraxinus > Fraxinus ornus. The sequence continues at coordinate 16,920 of CAIGRF010228502.1, read as the reverse complement.
TTCTAATTACCAACGGATCAGATCAGTTGGTAATTTTTCGTTGGTGAAAATCTATTTTTTAGTAACTGGTGTGATTTGTTCCTTGAATCAAGGAAGTTGTTAGAATATATTTACAACAGATTTTTAGTGGCAGCATTAATATGAAAACAGAAAATAGACAGCAAGGAATGCTGGCTGGCGAGAAGCTTGATAACATGACTGCTGATATGGAACAAATGCTGAGCTGGTAGAAGATGGTTTAAATAACTCTTAACACCCCCTTCAAGCTGGACGGCAATGGAGTGACTCCAAGCTTGTCTTTCAAGAAAATGAACCTTGAATGAGTGAGTCCCTTGGTTAGCAAGTCTGCAATTTGGTCTGAAGAGGGCACGTACTTAACTTCCAGCTCCTTTCTTAGCACCTTGTCTCTAATGAAATGAACATCTAATTCGATATGTTTAGTCCTCACATGGTACATTGGGTTGGCAGCCAATGCGCTAGCACTCATGTTATCACACCATAGTACTGGGGTTGATCCTAGTGGTAAATTAAGTTCCTTGAAGAGTGATTAAATCCAAGCTATTTCTGAGGCTGCTGAAGCAAGTGCTCTATACTCAGATTATGTACTCAATCTGGCAACTAAATGTTGCTTCTTTGATGAACATGCAACTATATTTTCTCCCAAATAGATACAATATCCTGCTGTTGATGTTCTATCGTCTGGGTAGGATGCCCAATCAGTATCTGAGTACCCACTTATGTCCATTCTATCACTTTTTTGTATCCAAAATTCCTGGTTTATGGTTCCTTAAAGATATCTGAATACCCTCTTCAATGCTTGCAAGTGGATTGAAGTAGGAGATTGTAGAAACTGACTTAAGCTGTTCACAGCAAAGGTTATATAAGGTCTGGTGTGAGTGAGATATTGTAGACCTCCTACAGCACTTCTGTAAACTGACGGGTTCTTCCAATGTTTCACCATCGGCCATAGACATAGTTTTACCTACAAGAATGGGAGTTGGGCAAGGCTTCAGATTTTCTAGTTTAAGTTTTTTGAGCAGTTTACCAATGTATCTGGTTTGAGTGAGATTAAGCCTAATTTATACCACTGAACTTCAATTCCCAGAAAATGATGGAGTTGTCCCATATCCTTAAGTGCAAAGCTCTTATTTAACTCATTTATTAATTTTTGCAACAGCTCTGAGTCATTACCTATAACCACGATATCAACATAAATGAGTGCAAAAATGATTTGCCTTTCGTTTTTGAAGTAGAACAATGAAGTATCTGCAACTGACTGCTTGAACTTCTAGCTTAGCAATGTTGATTTCAACTTATCATACCAGGCCCTAGGTGCCTGTTTTAGTCCATAGAGTGCTTTTTCCAACTAGCAAACATGACCAGGTTTTGATTGATCTACAAAGCCTTCAGGTTGGTCCATGTATACAACTTTTTCAAGCTCATCGTTTAGGAATGCATTATTTATGTCCAATTGTCTGATTTTCCATCCCTTAGATGCTGCCGTGGAGAGTATAATTCTTAAAGTTGAGGCTTTAATTACATGACTAAAGGTTTCAAGAAAATCTATTCCAAGCTTTTGATGAAAACCTTTTACTACCAGCCTTGCCTTTAACCTCTGAACTGAACCATCTGAGTTCCTTTTTCTCTGAAAACCCACTTATTTCCCACTAGATTGTAGTCTGGTGATGGGGGAACAAGTTTCCAAGTCTTGGTTTTTGTCAGAGCATTGAACTCTTCTTCCATGGCTCTTTTCCAATCCTTGCTTTTCTTGGCTTCATTTACATTTTTTGGTTTTGAAATTTCAAAGATATTGTTTGCTGAACACTCATGCTTTTCCCCTTGTAATCATAGGATGTTCTATCATATTTTTAGCTCTTTGTTGAGGTCTAACTTGTTGCTGGCTGGTTGTGAGGACTGTTTCAGCCCTTTCATCATTATGAGACAGTTCAGTTTCTACTTCTACACCTTGGTTCAATTCTTGGTTGTTCATATCTCTGATCAATCTGGTATTTCCATTTTTATCCCCATCATCATTTGTGCTTTCAAGCTGATTGTTATTTGAGCTAGAGGGTATGTGGTGTACTGCATTGGCTACCTCTAGAAGAGCTGCATTAACAAGACTTGACATAGGTTCAATGTTATGTGACTGAGATGGAAACTAAAAGTAAGATACTGTAGTTTCTGGTTTCACATAATTTTCGTGACTTTGATTTGAAAACATTGATTCAAATGAAAATTCAAGCTCATTGAAGATAACATGTTTGGAGATATGGACTTTTCCTATTGAGATCCAACATTTGTATCCTTTATGAGATTCACTATAACTAATGAATACACACTTGATTGAATGGAAGCTGAATTTGTGGTTTTGGTAAGGCCTAAGGCAGGGATAACATGTGCAGCCGAAAGTTTTTAGTGATTTGTAGTCAATTTCTTTTCCAAAAAGGGTCGGAAGGGTGATTTCATTTCAAGTACAGATGTAGGCAATCTGTTGATGAGGAAGGTAGCAGCCTGAAAGGATTCCCACCAGTACATTAATGGCATTTTGGCTTGTGCTAGGAGTGTGAGGCCTGTTTCTGTAATGTGTCTATGCTTTCTTTCAATCCTACCATTTTGAGTTGAAGTGTAGGGACAAGGGTGTCTGAATTCGACACCTTCTTGAGTCCGAAATTTTGTAAAAGCCCTATACTCTCCTCCCTAGTCAGATTGAAGAATTTTTATTTTCCACTAACTTCTTGAATTGAATGAATACACTTAGAGCTTCAAATTTTTGTCTTAGAGGATAGATCCAAGTGAAACGGCTGAAATCATCAAGAAAGGTTATATAGTATTTAAAACCAGATGTTGATTGGATTGGTGCTGGTCCCCATAGGTTTGTATGCATGAGTTCAAGAGGTGTTCTGGCATATGAAGTTGAAAGAGAGAAAGGTAGTAAATGAGATTTCCCAAACTGATAAGTAAAACATAAGGAGTTACTTTTATTCTTTTTTAACTTTTGATTACAGATTTTCAGAACTTGAGACATTACTTGGCTAGATGGATGTCCAAGTCTTTTGTGCCATACATTTGCTTGGAAATTTAAAGACTTCTGACTAAACTCTAGACTGGGGTTACTGGATAGGGCACTGCAGCAGTAGTTATTTGAGTAAACAGGTGGCTGAAGGTGATGTTTAGTGTTTTGGTGAGGCAAGTCCAGTTGATATAGCCCTTCTTTAAGCTCCCCTTGCAGCATCACCTTCCTCGTTAGCTGGTCCTTAACAAAACAGTGATCAGAATAGAATTCCATGTAAACTTTGTTATCAGCAGTCAATTGAGAAACACTAACGAGATTTTTCTTGATTTCAGGTACAAGGAGCAATTTATTTAATATAAGAGTTTTATCATTCATGGTTGGAAGCTGGCTTTTACCAAAGTGAGAAATCTGCAATTTATTTCCATTTCCAACCATGATTTCTTCCTTACTTGTATATTCATTTGCTGAAGTGAGGTTTTGCTTGTCTGAGGTTATATGATTGCTGGCTCCAGTATCAGCAAACCAAGCTAGATCATTCAATGTTCTAGGAGTTGCTACATAGGCTGCTGGTGCATTGTAAGTTGGCCTCTGATTTGGTGGGGCTCCTGTGTACCTTTCATCAAACCTAAAGTTGTAGATATTAGCCTTATGACCAGCCTTTCCACACACTTGACATAAAGGCCTATCGCCACCTTAAAACACTCATCCTCTATTTCTTCCTCTTCTGCCACCTCTGAAGTTGTTGTAACTAGAAAACCTTCCACTAGAAGGTGGTCTGTCGGATCTGATATGATGGTGATTTAAACCTGATCTTTGAGAGAAGTTCACTGAGGTTTGATGATCAAGGCTAATTCTTGCCATCTCATTTCTTAATGTATTGTGATGCTCCGACCTAATTTCAAATGTCATTAATGTTGACTGTAGTTCTCCCCAAGTGATACTTTCTTTGCTATTGATTTTAACAACTATTGGAGTATACTCTTCATCCAAGCCTGCCAGAACTTGAGTCACCAGATCAAAATGAGGAACAACCTTTCCAGCAATTTCAAGGTTGTCTGCCAGCATTTTCACTTTGTTGAGATATTGATCAATGCTCATAGCTCCTTTTCTTGATTTCTGAAGCTCACCAGTGAGAAAAGTTATCTTGGATCTGTTCTGAACTCCATAGCTCTCCTTCACTACTGTCCATAATTCACTAGATTTTCCAGCTCCCATAACTCTCATTGCTATATCTTGAGTCATGGAGGAGTAAATTCAACCCATTAGAAGCTAGTCTGTTGACATCCACTAGTTGTACTCAGGGTTTTTGGTCATTTCAATATTGGTTCCAACTTCACCAGCAACCTGAGTTCCAATTAATTCTGGTGGACACAACTTTATCCATAAATTATACCCTTCAAGGTCGTATCCCCTGATTATGGGGAATATCATATTCTGCCATAAGAGGAAGTTGTTTTTGTCGAGCTTAACTGATATAACTTGAGTCAAATTCATACCAAATGGTGAGGTATGACTGGTTCTTTGCATTGGACTAGTGTTGTTGTTTGAGAAGGACGCAGGAGCAGAATTGGCATTAGTATTTTGAGGAGAGTTACTGGCGTTGGCCATTGTGAAGGCTCTGATACCAAGTTAGAAATGCAGATGAATTGAATGAGAATTCAACTAAGCTTATTATTGCTTCAGCATTGAGCTGGTATAAATAATTACACCAAGAATATTCTAGATAGTTCATGTGTGATTTGTTCCTTGAATTAAGGAAGTTGTTAGAATATATTTACAACAGATTTGTAGTGGCAGCATTAATATGAAAACAAAAAATAGACAGCAAGGAATGATGTCTGGTGAGAAGGTTGATAACATGGTTGAACAAATACTGAGTTGGTAGAAGGTGGTTTAACTAACTATTAACATGGAGGAAAAAAAAACAACCCAAAACTCCAAAACCATCGCCGTTGTACCTTATCTCCACACACTGCCCCACCACCACTAGCATTACCGTGCACATCACAACACATACTACAACACACAGAGATCACGATTGCACATATCTGCACACTTCACAGTACATACAGATGACCACCGCACATACCAACGCAGACCAGCACCACAGATCACTGCACCACTACAGATTTATACCCTTTATGTGTTAGACACAGAGATCCGCAACCATCAAAAGCAGCGACGCTCGTTACTGCTTATAACACACCCCATGTCCTACATCTTCTTAACAGACTCCTAGTGATGATGTCTACTTCGGAGTGACGAAGCCGCAGTAGCGGCTTTGCATCGGTGCTGGCTACTTCAGAGCAATGCCACTGTAGTGGTGGCATCTTGAGCGTTGCGCCGCGATGTGTTCGACGATAATGTGTGATAAAGAGAGAAGAGTGAATAAATAAAAGAAAATTATAACAAATTAGTTATTAGACCAAACAAAGACTATTATTTGCAAATTGTAGCATTTAAAGGCCAAAATAAGTGTATAAATAATACTTATTATAAAGGTCCACTAGTCCAAGCCGGTTCAGTACGTCGCCCAACTCGTGCCCACAAGCTTTCTTGGGCAATTTTTTTGGACAAATAACTCAATTCGATTTGTCAAAGCTATAAAGCATACTAACCTTCCTTGAACCTCTTTAGAGATCACCTAGTTGTCTCACTTGTAATATCTATTAAGCCAACATAAATCTTACCTTTTGTCGCTTAGCAATAGAATACCCATTCTTCCTCTTTACTACTTTCCCTCTACCTTTAGATTTTTTGTCGGGAAAATTTCAGAAGTCAGACATTAAGTATGACCCATTTCAAATATAAGAAATGAGATTTATTATTTCATAAATTAGATAGTAATTAAATTTTATTTATGAAATAATTAATTAAAATTAATTAGATATATTAATGCACAATATTATATAATTTATGGTCACGGTTATATATTAATCACAATTACAGGCGTCACATTTACAAATCACAAATTTTATAGGTCATTTCTCGGTCACAAAACTACTAGGTCATATATTATTCGTTGGTCCCAACTCACAATGTTCACAAAATATCAAATTAATTGATCACAAATTTATCAAATCGACGATGACAACCACAACAAAACAAATCCAAAATCAGAGTCGCAATGGCAATGGCAACGACAATGACAACCATCAAACGACGTTGATGTCAATCAGCAGATAAAAAATCACACCCATCGCCACCGAAGTGACGACGATGACAACCAACACCACCAACAAAACCACCACAACAGAAGCAGATCGAAAAACCACACTCATTGCCACGGCACCACCTACCTATCCACCACCGTGACCACCACAACCACCAACTGTACCTCAACCGCCATCGCCATTGTCTTCGCCATCTACACAACCACCACCACCATTTTCAAAACACCAACCACCACAAAAAAAACTTAAACTAAACAGATCTAATAAAAAAAACTAGAAAACTGTAACACCACCGAGGGCAGCTAAGGATGGCAAAGGGCTCGGCTCGGCCCTTATTCGCACAACTCGACTCGTTGGAGAGCTCAGCTCAGCCCACAAGCTTGCCGGTCGTGGACGGCTCGTAGGCCGAGCTCGTTGGCTTTTTTTTTTTTGCCTTTTACTATACATTTTCTAAACCTAATATATATATACACACACACACACACACACATTTGGTCATTTTCTAAACATTTTTTAAATATACATTTTTAAAACATTTTTATTTTTTTAAAATAATAATAATAAAGATAAATCCTCCTCTTTTATTCGGACTTGGGACTGACTACTTTAATTTCGAGTAGGTGGAGTTAAAAATTATATACGAACAACTTGTTACGTGTACATTTTTTTTAAAAAATTATAAATGTATTAAAATAAAATTTTGTGAT
>CAIGRF010228493.1:4023-15793 GCA_903798235.1 Fraxinus ornus | reverse complement strand
CGGGAAGAGAGAGAATGAGGAATTGAAAGTGAAGATGTAATGGGTTAATTGATTTTAGGGTTTGGGGTAGATTGGGTAGGGAGTGTGTATAAATTAATTTTTATGATAATATTATTAATATTTTATTAAATATAAAAATTATGTATCTAATTAAAAAAAATATCTGATTTTTGAAGAATGAAACTTAAAATCTGATTTTGGAAAATGAATCTTGAAAAGTAGGGAAGGGTGTAATTTCCACATTTTACATTAAGAATTGAAGATGGGCATAGCTGCACATTTGTTAAGTCCAAGTTCTCATTTGAGTGATAATATAAAATTTTAAAGATTTGAATTCTCCCGTTTAAAATCTAAGCCCCCGTTTGACGCTCATTCAATTCTCATTTTTTTCTCTTTCTTCATTTCAACCACACATTCTATCAATAAAATAATATTATACATAAACTCAAAAATTCTCCTTACTTTTTAACCACATATTCTTCCATCAATCACTATTACAAAATAAATTCTTCAAACAAAATGGGTGTCAAACAAGTGCTAAATATTCGTTTTCGAAAAATGCTACTTGCACAAGTTTTTTTAGCAAATCGAGTTATAGGTGTTGAGTTGGCAAAATTTTACAGGTAGATTTAACTTTAGTTTTTTGTCCAAAATGGTGAAATCTTGCCAGCTCAACATTATGTAAACCAAATGGTAAACATGCATGTACAAGTATAATTTCCCTTCATTTTCAATATCAAATGAAAGAATAATCGCAATAAATTAGTTCAACCAATATTGCAATTATTTCAATACTAAACATTTATGCTTAGCGTTTAAAATCTTAATTGTTATTGAGGGTCACACATTTTTAAATTAAGACCACTTACGAGCTCATATGTCACGCTTCTCTAATATGCGATTTGAAAATAAAGTTGTGATATTCCTTCTAATATTATTGTTAGCTCCACTAATTTGCTGATAATCACTTAATTATAATAAAATAGGGAAAATTACAACAAAAATCCCAAACCTTTAAAACACTGGTAGACTTTCCCCGAATTTTTGATTTGTTGCAACCGTCACTCCTAACATTTTCAAACGTTGCACGTGAGGTCCTTTTGGACGGTTTTCATTCAAAATAATATCAGTTTGATAGTCCAAAAATGGCTAATCAAGAGGGGATGAATTAATTATTAAATCTTTTTGTATAATTAATATATTTTCAAGCAAGAAAAGATTATATAGATAAATTTAAATAATAATCGTAAATGTAAACACGATAAGTAAAGGGGAGAGAGAGAATGCAAACGATATAATTGTGGAGATTTGATCCAAAATAATGATCTACGTCCTCAATTACCAATCTCTCCAATACGAGTAATGCATTTTCACTATGTTGATTGATTTATAGTGCAATCCAATCATTTACAACGATATAAGTAACTTACAAACAAAGAGCATCGATCATTATACGCTGTTGAGTTTTACGAGACCTCAACGCGACCCACAAATTTAAAAGGAAGTTGATTTTTACAATTTGAAACTTCTCTCTTATTAAATTATATGATCAAATTAAGTACCAAGAGAGAAATATGGTAACACTTTAAATGAAGTTTTAAGTGTTAAGTGAGAAAACTTTGATAAATAAAATGATTTTCAAAATTTAATTCAATCAAAAGTTTTTCAAAGTAAATGATTTGATAAGGATAAATCAATATATCTTTTCTCAAGAATATCCTACATAAATGTTTTTATAAGTGTTGTATTGAATGTAGAGTGAAATGATATTTATAGCAATCAAAATGCCAAAATGTCTGATTAACCAAACGATCCATCCAGACTTCCGCATACTCAACTGAACAACCAAACTAGCCATTTTTTGAATCAGAATTCAAAACGGTTAAAAATTCGACCGTTGGACGAACCGGACGTCCGCTTTGACAATTTTTTTCTGGATTTTTCTTTCTCAATTGTTTTGAAAAGTGTAGGCTTTTGAAAGACGTTTTCACTTAATTTTTCAAGTTAAGTGAAACTTGTAAAAAGTTTAAATATCAAGTTGAAATTCTTGTCTTTTGAAAAATAATTTTTATACAAATATTTTATGAAGTAATTTTTCTTGTGCATAAAAATTCAACGTTTAAGATTTTAGTAATTCATTGCTAAAGATTAATGAATTTTACCTTTACATATAAATCTAAAACATCTAAGTCTAATATTTTCAATGAATACTTGATTTGAAGTGAATGCTTGATTTGTTCTTATCTTTGATCGATTTAACGTGAATGCTCGACTTCCATCTCGATTTTCTTTGATCGTAAATTGCAAGTCTTTTGGTAGCATCAACTTGGCCACAATAGATATGAAGACTTGAATTCAATTTTTAGAAATTAAAAAAAAAAATTGTTATAATCAAAACATGATATCAACAATAAGTCAGCAATTTCTCTCTTTTTGATTATGACAAACAAAAGATGAGTCACAACAAGTTATAAAAAAAATTAAGTACCTCAATTGGGGTTCGTACAATTCCCCCTTTCTTTTTATACATTCATTCCCCTATCTTATACAAGTCAAGCATGCATTTCATCTTATATATTTTTCTCTTTTTGGCATAAACAAAAAGCATGAAAGTTGGGATCCAAGTACACAAAACAAACATAGATAAAAAAAAATAAAAAATAACCATAGGCACAAGTGATAGCCAGGAAATAGCATTGAAAATACCGCATGATATCCAAAACATAAAACCAATCATAAAAAAATAAGCTATACGAAACAAGAGTGTATTCAAAACATAAAGAAATAACAAAACTATAGAAATGTAACAACAAAAGCTATGACTATAACTCTGGAGGAGGCGGAAGAAAGTGGGAATAGAAGTGAGCATAGAAGTCATTCTGCTGAGCCTGCATCGCCGCCTGTTATGCTTGAATGGCATCTTGTTGAGCTTGCATGGCAGCCTGTTGAACTTGCAACTACTGAAGCATTCCGCCAAGGTTGTCAACAGATGATGTAAGGGAATCAATGCGGCCGTTTAGAAGATTGTGACATCCTCGGTAAATGTAACGCCACCGCCCGAAGAATGAGGAACACTGAGACTGGAATATCATGATGGGGATTCAGAATTTGTGGTACATTATCAGCATCATCATCCCCATCGCCCTCGAATGGTAGACTTGAAGGACCCGAGGTGGGGTTGAACCCTTTTGTGTGTGCTACCCACTATGTTCTTTTACTATCTTTATTCGCTTAAAAGTTTGGATATTGATGGTGTCATAACAAGCATTCCGTAAGGTAGAGCTTTAATTTAACGCGTTGAATGAGCAAGTTTCATGAAACCTAATGCAATAGTCGGAAAATCTAATTTTCGTCCGACAAGAAAGGAATCGATAATGAAAAGATCAAAATTGTTTACTTCATCTCGATGACCCTTTCGAGGAAGAATGACATGTGCAATTATATTTTGTAAAACTTTACATGGAAGAGTTAATTGGTTTGCACTAAGTTTTGTGATATCTTCAATATTCTTCTCGGTGACCCGACATGCCTCGGTATGGTCATATCATTCTAAAGTGGGATGAGTTTTATGAAGAAAAATTTGAATAGCACACATCTCAAGCTCAATAATATCACGGATGAGAGCTTTGTTGATGGTAATACGAATATTTTTAAGTAAACAAGAAATCTCATCCGAACGAGGAGCTACAACCATGTTTTTTATAAAATTCTTTCATGAAACGTAGATAGGCATGCTCCTCAAATGTAGCAATAGACACCAAACTCATATTTTCAAAATACTCTTTTATATGAAAAGAGGGTGCTTCAATAGTAAAATCGGCAAAATCAACGTTTTTACCTATTAAGATGCGAGATTTTTCAAAAGGGTTGACTGACATCTCGGGTTCCATGTCGAATTTTTCATCAGATAAAGGTGATGGAGACCGTCTCATAGTTCTCTTGAGTCATTTTTCTCTCTTTTGGACCCTCGACATTGTAGAATAATGATGGTGAAAGAGTAAGTTTTAAAAGAGATACTAGGGTTTCAAATTTTGGGAATTTTGAGTTAGTAGTGGAAGAAATTGTAAATGTTTTTGAGGAATTGAGATGTAGAAGTCACGGATTTTTGTGAATTCGGAGAGTATTTGATGTTATGATATAAGAAGATGAAGATTTTAGAGAGGATTTAAGAAGAGAAATGGGGGAAAAATGAGAGGAACGGAGAAACAGAGGTCTGTTACGTGATTTAAAATTTGATATCACGTTGAACCGGACGTTCGGTTTGCTACCCAGACATCCTGATCGACATAGCCTTCTTCCTTCTGTCAAACTAGACAATGTGTCGGGATGGTCTGTCTGACTCGTCCGAAAGGGCCTTTTTTTAAAAAAATATATAAAATAAATAATGCCACATATAGATATAAAAAATGTATGAATACAACTTAGTTAGGTACTTCAAATTCATCAATGATATCTAAGCCTCATCAAATATGTGAGAATCGATCAAGTGTAAGTGGTTTAGTAAAGTTATCAACCAATTGATTTTTCGTGTTCATAAATCCTAATACGATGTCTCCCTTCTGTGCATGATCTCTTAGAAAGTGATATCTAATTTCAATAGTTTCATTCGAGAATGCAAAATGGGATTTTTAGACAAGTTTATGGCACTAGTGTTATCACACATGATAGGTATATGATCGAATGATAGGTGATAATCACTGAGAGTTCGTTTCATCCATAACACTTGTACACAACAACTAGCAATCAAGATATATTCGGCTTTGACGGTTGATAATGCAACAGAATTTTGTTTCTTATTAAACCATGACACAAGTGCAAAGCCTAGAAAATGACAAGTTCTACTAGTGTTTTTACAATCGATTGTGCAACCAGCCCAATCAGCATCAGAATAGCTAAGAAGATCAATATGAGTGCCCTTTGGATACCAAAGCCCTAAGGTTCTAGTGTCACGAAGATATCTAAAAAAAATTTACGACACTAAGGTGAGATTCTTTAGGATTTGATTGAAATCTAGCACATAAACACACACTAAACATAATACCGAGACCACTTGCGGTTAAGTAAAGAAAGGATCTTATCATACCTCGATATTTTGTAACATCAAGGGAAGTCCTTTGATCATCATTATCCAATTTTACGGATGCACTAATGGTAGTGTTCGTAGGCTTTAAGTCATCCATTTCAAACCTTTTGAGCATGTCCAATATATACTTATTTTGATTATGAATATATCATCTCTAGTTTGCTAAATTTGGTGAAAGTACCTTGATTATCTTTGTCCAGTTTTATGGATGAGCTCATCGAATTGTTCATTAGTTTCAAGTCTTCCATTTCAAACCGATTAAGCATGTCCAATATATACTTATTTTGATTGATGAATATATCATCACCCATTTGCTTAATTTGGAGACCAATGAAGAATTTAAGTTCTCCCATCATACTCATTTCAAATTTCGTACTCATACATTTTGAGAATTCTTCACAAAAATGGATATTAGTTGTACACAATATAATATCATCAAAATAAATTTGAACAACATTTATATCATTCTTTTAAGTTTTGACAAAAAGGGTAATATCTGCTTTTCCGATTAAAAATTCGTTTGAAAGTAAAAACTTTCATACCGAGCCATAGGAGCTTGTTTTAAACTAGAAAGAGTCTTTCTAAGTTTGAAAACATAGTTCAGATACTTGTGATCTTTAAAGTCGGGTGGTTGCCTGATAAAAACTTCTTCTTGAATGAAGTCATTTAAATATGCACTTTTGACATCTATTTAATAGAAAGTAAATCATTTATGACATGCAAATACAAGCAGCACGCGAATGGATTCTAATTTGTCAACTAGTGCAAAGGTTTCCTCAAGATCAATCCCTTCTTCTTGATTGTAACCTTAACCACTAATCTAGTATTTTTACACTCGTTTATTTCTAAAAATTCATTTTATACCGATGATAGTTTGATCATTTGGTCTAGCGATTAGATTCTAAATATGATTTCTCTCAAATTGATTTAGTTCTTCTTGCATAGCTAGAATCTAAAACTCATCAAACTAGGCTTCCTTGAAATTTTTTTGGTTCAATTTGTGAAATGAAAGCACAACTATTTAAGTGATTTATATTAGAAGCTTTATAGTAATACCTTTGGATGGATCACCAATAATAAGTTATTTTGGATGAGAGGGAACAAACCTCCATTCTTTTGGTAGAGTAGGATAATTTGATATTTCGGTAGGTTCTTCTTCACTTTGTTGAACATTTGCTTCTTCCTTGTGTTTCTCTTTTGGATCATCCTTGATTTGGTCTTGAATATTCATTTGTTCGAAAAGAGTTTCCAATCCTACATCATTACCAAAACCTTTCTCATGATCAAGAGGATTAGTTTCATCTAAAGTGCCATGTATAGATTCTTCAACGACTATAATTCTTTTGTTAAAGANTTTCATCAAAAGTAACATGCATAGATTCTTCAACGACTAGAGTTCTCTTGTTAAAGACTCTATATGTTTTGCTAGTCGATGAGTAACCTATAAACACTCCAATATTGGATTTTGAATCAAATTTTTTAAAATTTTCTTTTGTGTTTAAAATAAAGCATTTACAACCAAAAACTTTGAAATAGCCGATATCTGGAATTATATTTTTCCGAAGCTCATAGGGGGTTTTAATTTTCTTTCGACTAACTAAAACTCTATTTCTATTTACAATATAGCAAGCGTTGACGGTTTCAGCCCAAAAGTATTTTGGCATGCTATTTTCTTTTAGCATGGTCCTAGCCATAATGTGCGATTCTTCCTTTCTACTACAACATTTTGTTGACGAGTTTTAAGAGTTGAGATTATGTTCATATTCATTTTCATTGCAATCAAATTCTCCACCATAATCACTTCTAATAGTTGTAATAAAGTATCATTTCTCAATTTGAACCTTTTGCCTAAAGTGTTTGAATGTATTCAAAGTTTCATCTTTAAGACTTAGGAATAGAATTCAAGTGAATCTAGAGACGTCATCGATAATGACAAAGGCATAATGTTTTCCACCTAACGGTTCTAATAGGTCTAAAAAGATCTATTTGGAGTGGTTGAAGTGGTTTTGTAGTCGAAAAATATAGTTTAGGTTTAAAAGAGTTTTTTTACTTGTTTACTAAATTGACTGGCATCACAAATTTTATCTTTATCAAACTTTAAATTTGGTAGACTTTTGACAAAATAATTTTTGGACATTTTTGAAAGAAAATCCATGCTAATATTGTCTAATCTCCTATGCAACAATCAAGTATCATCATTTAAATTTGATAAACATTTTTCATCACTTTCAAATTCAATATTTATAATATACACATCTTTGCTACGGCTCCCTATAAATATCACATCTTTGGATGTAGCGTCCTTAATAAAGCATTTAGAAAAATCGAATTTAATATGATAACATTTATCACATAATTTACTAATACTACCAAATTATATTTGAGGTTATCTACTAATAACACGTTTTCAATAGAAGTACAAGAATGATTACCAATGTTTTCAATTTCAATAATTTTTCGTTTTACATTATCTCTGAATGTGACATGACCTCCATCATTTACTTTGAAATTTGATAGTAACATTTTATCCTTGATCATGTGTCTTGAGCATCCACTATCCAATAACCATTTGCTCTTAATCTTCTTTGATTCCTACAAAAACAATTCTTTTTTTTTTTTTTTTTACTTTGATACCCATACAAGTTTGGGTCCTTGTTAGTTAGTTTTAGTGGATTCTCAAATCCACTAGTTCTTACTTTCAAAGTGTCGCCTCTTTTTTGTTAGACAATTATATGCAATATGTCCATCTTTATTGCAAAACCTACATGTAGTTTTTGAAAAATGAGTGTTTGAAGCTTTGATATATAGATTCTTGAAATATTTTTGTTTTAAAAATTGTTTATATCAAATTTCTCCTTTATCAAAAAAACACTTTTGATCACCAACATTAAATCAAAATTCTTCTTACCTTGAGTAAATTTACAAATAATCTTTGTTAAGTTTTCAAATTTTTCTTTCAATGAAGAATTTTCTTTAATCAATAAGTCATAATCAACATTTTCCTTTTAAATATCTAAATTTTTTTTTTCANTTTTTTTTTTTTTTTTTTTTTTTTTTAAGAATAGAGTGATTTAGAGCAAGCTTTCCATGTTCCTCAAGAATTTCATCACAGGAGGTAAATAAAGCATATGAATATTTTCAATAGAGTTTACCTTATCTTCAATTGCCATGGAGCACACGTTAGCAATTTCTTCTTGACTATCATTTTCATCACGATCATTATCATCATCACTCTCATCCGATGTTGCTTGAAGTGCCCTTTTTATGATATTTCTCTTCTTATTTGGCAATCGACTCTCTTATCACCGGGTTATTCACAATTAGAACAAATGATTTTTCTGCTTCTTTTTTCACCATTTTCTTCTTTCTTTTGGTTACTTCAATTATTTTAAAAATCTCTCCATTTTTTAAGAAGAAAGACTAGATTTTCGAGCTCTTCATCACTTATATTTTCATTTGTAGTTCTTTCTTCGATTGCTGATTTAGGAGCAATTTGGCGCTTAGGAGACTCATTCGATTCCTCTTCGTTTTTTCTCGTTTTCTCCTTAGTCTTGGCGTTGTTAAGTTCATATGTCATCAAGGTTCCATAAAGTTCTTCCAAAGGATATGGGTTGATATCTTTGATATTTTTTATCAACATCTTTAATGAGCTACTTCCTTCTGATAGTAACCTTAGCATTTTACTTACAAGTTCACCAGTAGTAGATTTTCGATCAAACCCTTTGACGCCATTAACAATATCGGTGAAGTGAGTAATCATGTCAACAATAGGTTCATCTTATTTCATGAAAAAAAAAATTAAATTCCTTAACCAAGAGATTAATTTCAATTTCATTTACTTTACTAATACCAACACGAGTAACTTTTAATGCATGCCAAATGTCATATGCGGAATCATACGTGCTAATACAATTAAATTCATTTCTATTTAAGGCACAATAAAGTAGATTTTTGGCTCTAGCATTCAAGGATAATTTTTTTATCGTCTTCATTATATTCCTCTCTAGATTTTGAAATGGTTTGTCATGTTTGCCATCAATTTTAATAGTCTTAGTAGGCAAATAAGGACCATATTCAATAACTTCCCATATAATATAATATATTGATTGAATGTATATCATCATCCTAACTTTCCAATAATTATAATGCGTGCCCCAAAGAAAGGAGGACAGTTAGTGGAATGTTCCTCAAGATTTTGAAGATTGTAGTTAGCCATTTTTCAAAATTGTAGAATCTTAATTTTAAGATGAGCACATTGCTATGATATCCAATTGATAGCTCAAGAGTGGCTAACCAATAGGGGTGAATTGGTTATTAAATTTTTTTCAAAAAATTAATATAAATTCAAGCAAGACTAAATAGATAAATTCAAATAATAAGCACAAATGTAAATACGATAAGTAAAGGGGAGAGAAGATGCAAACAATATAATTGTGGAGATTCGATCCAAAATATTGATCTACGTACTCCGTTACCAATCTCTCCGACACGAGCAATGCCTTTTTAATATGTTGATTGACTTATGGTGCAATCTATCCCTTTATAATACTTTTGGTGACTTACAAACAAGGAGCATTGATCCTTATACAATGTTGAGTTTTACGGGATCTCAACACGACCCACAAATTTAAAAGGAGGTTGATTTTACAATTTGAAAATTCTATCTTAATAAATGATATGATCAAATTAAGTACCAAAAGAGAAATAGGCTAACACTTTAGTAAATAACAATGAATGAAGTTCAAGTGTTAAGTGAGGAAAACTTTGATTAGTAGAATGATTTTCGAAATGTAATTCTATCAAAAGTTTTTCAAAGTAAATGATTTGATAAAGATAAATATATATAGCTTTTCTCAGAATATCTCTCATAAATACTCTTAAACGTTTTGTATAGAATGTAGAGTGAAATGGTATTTGTAGCAGTCCAAAAACCAAAATTTCAGAGCGATCGGACGACCCATTCGGGCTTTTGCATACTGAACCAGAAAGTCAAACTAGCCATTATGCGTCAAAATTTAGAACAGTTAAAAATTCAACCGTTGGACGAACCGGACGTCCACTTTGACAATTTTTTCCGAGTTTTTCTTTCTTGATTGTTTTGAAAAGTGTAGGCTTGTGAAGTACGTTTTCACTTAATTTTTAAAGGTACTTGTAAAAAGTTTAAATATCAATTTGAAATTCTTATCTTTTGAAAAATATTTTTGTATACAAGCGTTTTTATGAAGCAATTTTTCTCGTACAAAAAAATTCAACTTTTGATCTTTAAGTGATTCATAGCTAAGGATTAAAATATTTTACATTTACATATGAATCCAAAATATCTAAGCCTAGTATCTTCAACGAATACTCGATTTGACGTGAATGCTTAATTTGTTCTTGTCTTTGATCGATTTGACATGAATGCTCAGCTTTCATCTCAATTTTTAGATTGTAAATTGCGAGTCTTGTAGCAGCGATCTTTTTGTCTCCAATTGATCAACTTGACCACAATAGCTATGAAAACTTAAATTCAAAAGAAAAAAAAAAAAAGAATTTGTTTGTTATAATCAAAATATGAGATCAACTATAAGTCAACACAGTTGATCTAAAAATTTGATTTTGACAACATTTTAATCAGTTTTAAAAGACCAAAATGGTAATTATCTATTAATCACATTAAATAATTAAATAATAGACAAAAAAAAAAAAAAAGACAAGAAAAGTCAACCTCATCCCCCTCCCCCACTCCTAATGAAACCCCAAACAAAAATTCCTTCAACCCCCGGCACAGCTGCCCGTCGAAACCACTGTCGGCCTACCACGGAAACAACATTCCATCGCTATTGTCACCACCACTAAGTTAAACCAGCAACCGCCACTGCATTTATCCCAAAAATGGTAGTTTGCTTCAACACCGTAACCCCTAAAAATCGAAATCGCTACCACCACCTCAAAGTGCATATGCATAAATTTCCTATCCAAATCTTAGTGCTAACATATGTTGACAAGAAGAAAAGATGATGGAAATACAATCTAAATTAGTGAGGTCCACGCGGAAATAAAATGAAATTAGTAAGGTCCACGCGAAAACATTTGGTTGAAGCAATCTGTTCAACAATATGCGAGACTTTTATTTGTCATTGCAATTTACAGAAAACAAAATCATTTGCGTGGTAACAAATGAATTGTGGTGTAGCCCTTGTACTATGATTTGTTGATGGGTTTGTTTTCCTGGGTTCAATGATCTGGAGTTGATGTAGAGCTCAACTAAATTGTTGAAATTGGACAACGGTAAGGGATGAAATTGTTTTTTGAAATTTTCATACTCTCATCTTATTTCAACTTTTTTCTGGGCATTAAAACTGATTTTGAACAAATAGAATTTGAAGGCGAATAAAAAATGGGAAAAATACATAAATCCTACATTTATCTTACACTATTTCAAAAATGACAAAACAACTTTCACATTTCAAAAATCAGAAATTTCACCTATACATACACATATTTATTTATATATATAAGAATTTGAAGGCGAATAAAAAATGGGAAAAATACATAAATCCTATCTTTATCTTACACTATTTCAAAAATGACAAAACAACTTTCACATTTCAAAAATCAGAAATTTCACCTATACATACACATATTTATTTATATATATAAATATATAAAAAGATAATTATATATATAATATAATTAATTAACCCA
>CAIGRF010228378.1:0-44997 GCA_903798235.1 Fraxinus ornus | reverse complement strand
GGGACTACTGTTTTTGATACGTTAAGTTAATTTTAACTTTAATCTGATTTTTACTGTTTTTGTTTTGTTTAGTTTTAAAAAAAAAAAATTTGTGTTTTCGCTTACTTTTTCGAAACATTGTATGCAAAGTTCGAGAACCGGTGATCTTGCTCAATTTGATCCGGAGATCGAACGAACATTCAACATTCGAAAAAGACAACAGTTGAAAACACACCAAAAACATAAAGAGAAAGATATGCTTGGAATCACATTTCCATGGACTTTATTGAAGGTTCACCTACCTCAGCGAGTAAGAATGTAATCTTGGTAGTATTAGACAGGTTCACCAAGTATGCACACTTCATACCATTATCCCACCCATTCTCAGCCCCAACAGTTGCCAAAGTATTCTTGGATAACATCCACAGGTTGCACGGTCTACCCCAAAGAATTGTTATCGACATAGATAAAGTGTTCATAAGCGAGTTCTGGCAGATGTTGTTTAAATACCTGGGAGTCAGATTACATCTTAGTTAAGCATACCATCCACAAACGGATGGACAGACTGAACGGGTAAATCAGTGCCTTGAAATTTATTTGCGGTGCATGGTATACAAGCAGCCCAGATATTGGAATAGATGGCTTAGTTTGACCGAATGGTGGTATAACACTACCCTACACACTGCCATTAAAATGACACCGTTTGAAGCTTTGTACGGTATCAAACCCCCATCAGTTGGCTCTAGGGCCTTATCAACAGATTCCCAGTACTTTAGTGGAAGAGGTACTACAGGAAAGGCACGAGATGGATATAATTCTAAAATAGAATCTAGCTCAGGCCAGCGCTATGGACCTTGCAAAGTGATTCAAAGAATTGGGAAGGTGGCCTACAAACTAGAATTACCGTCAACAGCCCAGATTTATCCGGTGTTTCATGTATCACTACTTAAGAAAAGAATTGGAGATAAGGAAGCTACATCTGTATCATTACCAGATTTTCAACCTTGGGGACAAGGTCCTTTAAAGGAGGAGAGATGTTATGAGGAATGTACAATGTGGGATGATAAGCTGAATTGGGGAAAGAAGGGTCAGAGAAGCGCCAGAACGAAAAGAAAGGAATAAGACATGCAACGTCTAGCTAAGATTTAAACTCTACACGGCGTCATTTTATATATGATTTAATTCTAATAGAATAAGTACGTTTTGTAAAAAACATGTTTCCAAAACTTAATTTCCATTATGTTAAAACGATAAGGGAAGAAGGGAAAACGTGTGAAGAATCGTTGGGATATTCTGTTCCAGAACTCTCTTTCCTTTTTCTTTTTCTGTTCTTACTCTTGTAATTTCCATTAAAACTCTTAATTGAAGGATTGGGTGTTGAGAATTTCAATTGAATTCTATATATATTGTTTAAATTTACTGAGTTGTGGTTGAGGATTCAGCTCATCCAATACAAATTGGTATCAGAGTAGCAACGGAACTGGAAATGGCGGAGACTTGGAGTAAATCGAACGAAGAACACCTTAAGAGGTTGGATAAGGAAATTACAAGTTTGGGAGTGGTTTTCAAAACCAAGGACCAAACGTTGCAAACTATTTGCTCTAGACAAGATCGGTTGGAACACATGATGGATGAAATGAAGGCTACTCAGGAATCAATGATGATAATGTTAGCTCAGCTGACTGGTAATAAGGCTGATCATAAGGAGAAACCAATAGAAGGGTTTGGGGTATCATCTCTGACCAGTGGTGGCAGTATTAAGGTAAATAAAGTCCACTATGGTAACTCTAGTAAAGGTAGGAAGATGAGGATGGCTACGAAATTACCAAAGATAGATTTCCCTTATTTTAGTGGAGAAGGGCCAAGGGAATGGCTGAAGAAGGCGAACAAATATTTTAAGATTCATCAGGTGGAGGATAAGTTGAAAGTAGGAATCGCAGAGATGTGGGAAGGTCGATATTTGGTTTCACGGTTTCATCTCCACCCACCCCACTGCTGATTGGGATGCATTTGCAAAGGATATTTACAGAGAATACAGCTGAAGAAGTAGTGGAAATCTTCAGTAAATTAAGGCAGAAAGGGGCCGTCATGGAGTATCAGGAACAATTTGAAAAGCCGAAATCTCAGGTAATGGTATCCTTGCCCCACTTACCCGAGTCTTATTACATTTCGATTTTCACCAGTGGCCTGAAAGATGAGATCAAGTCCATGGTGAAAATGATTCATCCCTTCACTCTTGCCAAAGCTTTTGAAATCGTCCTCCTACTAGAGAATACCATATCAGCCTTAAACAAAGGACCCAAAACTTTCAAACTATACCCCTACTCTAAATGGACCAATCCAAATACTAATCCCAAGCCTAATGAAGCTACATATAAAACTAATACCTATTCTGAACCTACTCCCAAACACTCCAACAACCCTTTTAAATTCAAAGCTATTATCCCTACAGATTTCCAGACTAAAAGGGAACTGGGATTGTGTTATAAATGTGATGAGAGGTATACTAAAGGGCACATATGCAAGAATAAAATGCTCAATTTCATACTAGTAGATGATGAAGGGGAATGGGAGGTAGAGGAACCACTAAATGTGGTCGAAAAATAGATGAGCCAGGATGTAGTGGATAAAGCGATGCAGATATCCATATATGCATTAGTAGGCAGCCCTGTGGTGAGGACAATTAGACATCCTAGGATGATTAAAAGGAGAAATGTATCTATATTAATTGACAGTGGGAGTACCCACAGTTTCATAGACGAACAATTGGCTCACTCGATCAACTGTAAGATGCAGCAAGTTAAACCCACCTCAGTAACTATGGTAGGAGGAAGAAAATTGGTCAGTAATGCGGTATGTAATCCATTAATCTAGAGGATGCAGGATTTGGAATTTCAATTTCAACTAAGGGTATTTAAATTAGGAGGATGTGATATGGTACTCGGAGTGGATTGGCTAAGCCAATTTAGCTCTGTGTTGTTTGACTTTGTTAAATGGAACTAACCTTCCAGCATGGGGGTACAGAAATTAAGCTCCAGAATGAAACACTCAGAGAAGAATTCCAGATGATGATTGGTAATGGAAAGAAGAGTGAGTTCAAACAGTAACCTTATGGTATAGTGGCTCATATCACTGCCATTGCAGAGAGAGATCAATAACCCATGCCAGCTTCACTTAAGGCAATAGTGAATCAGTATCCAATGGTTTTCCTAGATCCCAAGAGATTACCACCCACTCGGTTTAATGATCATCATATACCATTGAAAGATGGTGCACAACCATTTAAAATCAGGCCATATAGGTGCCCTTATGCCCAGAAAGGAGAGATTGAAAGGATGGTAAAAGAAATGAAGGAAAATGGAATTATAAGGGCCAACAATAGTCTCTATGCATCCCTTGTCCTATTGGTGATAAAGAAGGATGGCACATGGAGGTTTTGCGTGGACTATAGACAACTGAATAGTCTCACCATTAAGGATAAATATCTCATGCCAATCATAGGTGAACTACTGGATGAGCTACAAGGAGCAAGATGGTTTACGAAAATCGATTTGAGAGTTGTATACCACCAAATTAGGGTAGCAGAGGAAGACACCCATAAAACAACCTTCAAAACCCATGAAGGTCTGTATGAATTCAGGGTAATGTCATATGGGCTTACCAATACTTCTACAACCTTTCATAGCCTAATGAATGAAGTATTCAAGCCATACCTCATGAAGTTTGTTCTGGTATTCTTTGATGACATACTGGTTTATAGCCAAGACCTGAAATCTCATTGTAAGCATGTCACGGTAGTACTGGAACTTCTAAAACATCACCATCTTTTCACTAAAGAGAGTAAATGTTCCTTTGGAATGGCTGATTATTCAAAAATTGCAGCAGTGCAGGAGTGGCCTAAACCAACTAACTTCAAACAGTTGAGGGAATTTCTAGGTCTAACTGGGTACTAAAGGAGGTTTGTGAAGAGCTATAGGGCCATGGCCAAGCCCCTAACTGAATTACTAAAGAAAGATAGTTTTCGTTGGAGTGAGACTGCAGATGTAGCTTTCCAGGAATTAAAAAGGTCTATGAGCACCACCCCTATATTAGCACTACTTGACTTCTCCTTACCTTTTATAATTGAAACAGATGCATGTTATGGAGGGATTGGGGCTGTCGTAATGCAGAATTGGAGGCCCTTGTCATACTTAAGTAAAGGTATAGACAGAAAGAAGTTAGGCCTTTTCATTTATGAAAAAGAGCTGCTTGCATTGGTCACAACAGTGAGTAAGTGGAGACACTACCTTGAAGGCCACCATTTATAGTTAAAATAGACCACCAATCACTCAAGTACCTGCTGGAGCAAAGAATTACTACCCCACTACAACAGAAATGGTTGTCCAAGTTATTAGGTTTCAGCTATGAAATACAGTACAAACAAGGGGTAGAAGATCCGGTGGTGGACGCACTATTTAGAAGGGAAGGAAAAAATTCAGAGTGTTTAGCAATTACTAAAGTCACACCCGTGTGGATAAAAGAGGTGATGACTAGCTACCAAGTTGATAAAGAGGCTGAGGCTAAATTTACTGCCTTGCTGCTAGATAACAACTCAGAACCAGACTACCAATATGTGAATGGGCTGCTTAAATATAAAACTAAAGTTTACATTGGCTCAAGTGGAGACATCAGGAAGAAATTGATAGCTGCTATACATTCCTCACAAGAAGGGGGTCACTTTGGGGTACATGCTAGTATTCATAGGGCCAAACAACATTTTTTTTAGCCTGGGATGAGCAGGGATATCAAGAAGGAGGTATTGGAATGTGACACCTGTCAAAGATGCAAAGGGGAACATGTAGCATACCCAGGTTTGTTACAGTCATTACCAACTCCACAATATGCTTGGAGTTACATTTCCATGGACTTCATTGAAGGTTCACCTACCTCAGGGAGTAAGAATGTAATCTTGGTGGTAGGGGACATGTTCACCAAGTATGCACACTTCATACCATTATCCCACCCATTCTCAGCCCCAACAGTTGCCAAAGTATTCTTGGATAACATCCACAGGTTGCACGGTCTACCCCAAAGAATTGTTACCAACAGAGATAAAGTGTTCATAAGTGAGTTCTGGCAGATGTTGTTTTAATACCTGGGACTCTTTACTATTCGATTTGGCATGCTACCTTCTGTTATGGCTAATAATTACTTACTAGCCGATGAGTTCAAAAGTAAGGACAATGAAAAAGAGGAAAGGGAAGATATTGAGGAAGAAGCATATGTGCTGGAATGTGAAGAAGACCAAACATCTCAAAAGCTATATGATGAAGAAGAGGGTATGACCGACATTGAAGAGGAAATTGACTTAAAAGCAGAGAGGAAAAGAAGAGGAGTGTCGCGCAATACTTTATTGAAGCAACTGTATTAAAAAGGTGTCCGCGAGGTAGATTTGTTGGGCGAATCATCTGGGCATCCTTTTGACTTCTATGTGTTATATGGGACACCTAAGAGAAAGGTGAGAGTGCCTTGTGCTGAGAAATATCGGTCACCTCCAAGAATATTACCTTTCCCTACAGGTTGGATAATTGAAGAAGAAGCACTAGAAGAAAGTAAGGAGGAAGTCCAAGAAACAAAAACCCAATGTGAAATATTGCACGTGGACTTGTCACAAGGAAATAATTCAATGGAGGATAAACGGGAAGTGGAAATAGATGAAGCTGAAAAGGTCATCTTTAAGAG
The DNA here is from genome assembly GCA_903798235.1 of Fraxinus ornus. NCBI lineage: Eukaryota > Viridiplantae > Streptophyta > Magnoliopsida > Lamiales > Oleaceae > Fraxinus > Fraxinus ornus. The sequence goes on along the minus strand of CAIGRF010228378.1, from coordinate 39,297 downwards.
ACCAACTATGAAGTTAACCAAATATTTAAGGCAAATGTACATAAAAGCCTTGGTCAATGATATACCTATGGCAAAAGTATTCATCGACAATGGAGCGATCATAAATACTATCCCATCCAGAATGATGAAAAAATTTGCAAAGACAGAAAGCGACATGATCCTAACAAAAGTTATTTACACAAGTTTCAATTTGGGGGAGGGAGGTTGGCACATGTATCAAATCGCGTGGATAATTGCAACCCTAAGAGAAGCCGTCTTCTAGCATATACCCTAGCCACCGATTATAGATCCAATTTCCACCTTATTTCGGCCACCAAAACCGCCGGATATCACTACCAACTTAATCTCCTCAACTTCCTCTACCATTTCCACCCAACAACTCCCCATATCATCCACTTATACGCCTAAAATCATGAGTCAAAACCAGCAACTTGAAATTCTACAACCTGTCGAAAATCTCTCCTCCAACCACCGTCACGGTCAAGGACCACCACGAACTGTCTCTCCAGGTCCAGGTGACTTAGAATATGGCCCAAAGTTACTCCAAACAACACAACATCAAACTGAATTAATTCATGAAACTACGCTAGTCGCGAGTTCTTCTCTCACAGTCCGAAGAATTGTGATTTCGGCGCCGTCCAGCCAACCCAAGGTGTCGAACCACCTGGGTTGGGTTCGTCTTCCTTGGGAGTAGCTGACCTACTAATGGGTCAGACCCAATTACGCCCAGAACAGACTCAATTTGTGGAGGCATCTCGAGCCTTATGTGCAAAATTTGGTACCAAGGATTTTGATGATTCATTTCTACTTCAAAGGTTTAACTCGACACCTAGAAATTCAATTGTTGATGGGAATTTCATGGGTCAACAACCAATTGAGCTAATTAACATCTCTAATGTTGAATTGGATTCACACAGGCAAGGTGTTGGAGAAGTAGATTTAAGATATTCAGTTAACACTCATATTGATGTTCTTGAGCCAAATTCGACCAATATAATTGCAATTGAAGGTCATCAGCTTATGGGTAACACTTCAATTGATAAAACTTTTGATCAATCGAGACCCAATTTAATCCTTCAATACCCGATCAATGAGCCCCCTTCAATTCTAAAGTCTGGTGATATGGATTCTATTGATGACAAAACAAACCCTCCACTGAATTCTGCTACTATCAATTCATCTTCTCAGTCTTTGCCTTTGGTTAACAGCTTGACAAATCTCACCCCCAATTTTGAAACATCATCACGAGTTAAGCTCAAAACAGATTTTGCAGCTTCTATGTTCACAAATGCTAATCGGAATCGATCTCAGTAGACTCCAATTATGGGATATAGATCAAATCAAGCACCGAGTGATGACTCACGCGCCGTCCCACGTACCACCGGACCATCGGCACGTGGCTCTCATGCGTGGTCCCCTCTGGGCAATTCCACAGTTTTGTACTCATCTAGACCATCTATTACCTCTTTTGGTGCTCCAGTTAGTACTCAAGCCATGGTCTTATGCTGCAGCTGTCAATAATAGACCAGTTGTTAGTCAGGCCGAGTGGAGTCAAAGAAAGTTTTTTGCTAATGTACTTCGAGCTCCTCAAGATACTAGATATCACAGTCTGGTTTCTAAGGAACCGTACATCCATCATGGTGAGCCTGCTATCTTTTTTAATGAGTCGGATGAACAATTTTTGGCAGAGGCATACAGGTTTACCCTTGTTGGTAAATTTGTCCACAAACCTTCTATGAATAAGGTACGCAAAAATTTTTAGCGCTTTGGTATTATTGGTGATTATGAGATTGGCCTGATTAATGACGCACACATTATAACTCATATGGTGCAAGAAGATGATTATTCACAATTATTCCTCAAACCCACTTGGTATATTGATGGTTGTCCCATGCGAGTTTTTAAGTGGATCCCCAGTTTTAGTCCTAAGCATGAGGCTCCTATCGCTCTAGTTTGGGTATCATTTCCTTTGCTCCCTATTCATTTTCGGGCTAAGAGTGCATTATTTGCCATTGCTAAAGCTATTGGGCTCCCACTTCGTATTGATGAAGCTACTTCTGATCTTTGACGACCTGGTGAGGCACGAGTTTGTATTGAGTTTGATCTTGAGTGTAACCTCCCTGACAGAGTATGGATAGAGAGGGAGAAGATGGGAGGATATTGGCAACCTGTTGTATATGATAAGGTGCCTGACTTTTTCTTTCGATGTAGACATTTTAGACATTCTGATGAGAGCTATTCTGGTGGTCCCCATACTGTACAACCTTATGTGGCCCGTTGTTGACCAGATTTTTAGGCCTTATCAGGTTACAGATAAGGATAAAGTGAAGGAGGTTGTGACTGCGCCTCGCCAGAGATGGACGCCAATTAAGAGGAATCAAAAGAGATAGGACAGTACATCATATGTGATTTCTTACTCTACTAACATAATGTTACCACTATTACTCCTATTATCACCGTCGCTACAACACAGACTGATGCTAGTCATATGGCTCCTAGTTTGTATACCGTTCCAACTGTTCTTAGCAATATTTTTCCACAGATTACGACATATCTACAATCAGATCATTTTACAGTTGCTCCCATTAGGGTGGATACTCAGATTTCTCATGTTATTATACCAGCTCCTCTTTCAGCAGTTCAATCTTCGGACCCCATCAGCAGTGCTCCTATGATGGTTAGTTCTACATATTTTGATCCTCTCTTGGTGGATTTGTTAGAGAGGTAACATAGTTATATGGAGCCAGATGTTCCTGTCATCTCTGCACCTTGTCGCAGAATATGGAGGCTTTTTTATCCACAAATCAGTCAGATTTTGATGTTTTTTCTAATATTGAAGCTCATCAACAGGGTTCATGTCGTCAATCTTCTGCTGATGACTTGGCGGCATGACTGGTAGGATAGAAGAGGATGGTTTTGTCCAAGTTGGTCGGAAAAGAAATTCGAAAGTTAATGGTACTTCATTTTCTAAGATGGTGACCAGTAATCGGTCACAGGATACTTCTTCACGCAAATCCAAATGAGTACCATCATATGGAATGCGAGAGGTGTAGCTATTGTAGCTACTCGTCGGCGCTTGAGGAAACTTACACAGCTTCATCAGGTTTATCTTTTGGTTATTCCTAGAGCCTTTTGTCCTTCAACATAGATTTGCATATATTCAACGATATCTGCGCTTTGATAGGGAAGTTCAGAATGAGTTGAACAAGATCTGGTTTTTTTGGAACGCGTGGACTATTGTTAATGTTATTGTTGATCATCCCCAGTTCCTTCATGTTAGAGTTGAGGATCCCAGACTAGCTCGTCTTATATATCTGACTCATATCTACATGTGACGTAGCTAGAATGAGGGATTTGTGGGAGGGCCTTCACCACATTTTCCTCGATATGGATGACCCTTGGTTAGTTGGGGGAGACTTTAACATTATTACACATGATGGTGAGCGCACTGGTCATAATACTCGTGATCGAGGCACTACTACTTTTTCTGATATGATGTTAGATTGTGGTTTGGAAGACGCTAGTTTCTTTGGGAATAAATATACTTGGTCCAATGGTCGAGTCAGAAAGAGATTGTGTAGGGTACTCATCAATTCTACAGCTACAGCATTCTATCGACAGCTTATAGTGAGGCATTTAAATCGTACTTCTTCTGATCATTCGCCTTATTTCTTCAGTGTGCTTCTGATGATAATTTTGGGCTAGACCTTTCATATTTCTCAACGTTTGGACCAAGCATCATGAATTTTCATCATTTGTTGCTTAGAAGTGGTCGCTTTCTACTCATCTTACGGGGATGACTGCTCTTTGGGAGAAGTTCTTTAGGCTGAAACATGATTTGAGTTGGTGGAATCGACATGTGTTTGGAGATATTTTCCAACGGGTGTGAGATGTTGAGGATATGGTGAATGAGCCAGAGAATATATATGATAGAGAACCAACATCGGAACATCGTGACCTATTACATCACCCCCAAGTAGTTTTGAACTGAACCTTATCTATTGAGGATGGTTTTTGGAAGTAATTGGCCAGTTCACAATGGGTATGTGAAGGAGATCACAATAATCGATATTTTCATGTGATGGTTCAGGGTCGTCGGATCAAATCGCGTGTTAGGTCCATCATGACGTAGACAGGAAAAGTCTTAGCTAATCTTGCTGACATTCAAACTTTAGCTATTGTATTCTATCAGAATCTTCTATATGTTCCTACACAACCGATGGACCCCATTCGTTCTGATATCATCCCCAGGCTTTTGATGGAGGATGATAATTTGGCACTAAACCGCATCCTTTTGATTCATGAGGTACGGGATGTAATGTTTAGTATAGATGCTGACAGTACTGCTAGACCAGATGGATTCTCATCCTTTTTCTTCTAGTTTTACTGGGACATTATTTAGGATGATGTATACAGGGCAGTCTTGAATTTCTTTGAAGGCAGCCATCTTCCACGGGGTTTTGCTACTACACTATAGTATTGGTCCCTAAGAAGGACGATGCTTGCAGATAGACCGACTTCAGACCCATCAGTTTATGTACCGTCTTCAATAAGATTATCACTAATCTTTTGAACACTAGATTGAGTACACTGTTACCGCGCATTTTCTCTCCTCAACAGAGTGGGTTCATACCTAGCCACCTAATTGGAGACAATGTTCTATTGGTTCTGGAGCTTCTCCATACTTTGGATAATAGAGTGCGAGGGGGTAACACTATGTCGAAGCTAGACATGGCTAAAGCATATGATCACATGGATTGGGGCTTCATTTATTCTATATTAGAGGTCTTTGGATTTGATCAGATTTGGATCGATAGGATCAGGCGGTGCATCTCGAAATATCATTTTTCTGTACTCCTTAATGGCCGTCCATGTGGTTTTTTTCCCTCCTCACGAGGGCTCAAACAAGGAGATCCTATATCGCCATCATTGTTCATTATAGCTGCAGATTACTTCTCACGCTTGCTTACTCAGAGGTTTCGGGAGTATCCTAGTATTTGCTATCGACATGGAGGCAGTTTTCTTGTCTCACACCTTTCATTCGCTAATGATATGATCATATTCGTCAATGGTAAGAAACAGTCTATCAGGAAGATTCTGAGTTGTCTGGAGCATTGAGGGGATTTCTGGTCAGTTGGTGAATAGGGACAAGAGCGAACTTATATTATGTAGACGGGCATCTACTAGCCAGATTAGATAATTAGAGATTTTAACTGGTTTTTGACACCAGCAACAACCTTTCACTTATCTAGGTGTTCCCTTGTTTAAGGGGACCAAAAGGAGCTTCATTTATGATAACCTTATCCAGAAGGTCATGAAGAAGATCTCAGGTTGGGCTTCAAGACTTTTATCATATGGGGGTCATATAACTTTGCTGAGGTCTATGCTATCCTCTATACCATTACACATTATTCAGATCATGCAACCCCCTAAAGCTATTCTCGTGGGATTCCAAAGAACAGGTACGATGTTTACATTGGTGGAGCTGGAAGGAGATTTGCCTTCCTACTGATGAGGGTGGTCTACGCCTTAGGAGATTACAGGATGTCGTTGACACATTCTCCATGAAACTCTGGTGGTTGGTCCGTTCTCAGAGATCTCTTTGGGCCCAATTCTTAAGGGGTAAATATTGTATGGGGTCGCATCCTTTATTCGCAGCAGTTCCCTACTCAGTTTCTTCTATCTGGAAGAGGCTGAAATTAGTTGGTCCCCGGACAGAGGCACACATTGCTTGGCACCTTAGAGAAGGTCAGATTTTCTTTCGGTATGATTGTTGGATAGGTGAGACCATATTGGCATCCATATTACCACAAAGATAGCACACATCTGCAAGGGTGCAGGATTTCTATGATGATACTGGGTGGGATATTGGACGTTTATTACAGGTTCTCCCTCCTCTTATGGCGGAGCAGATATGAGCTATACCTTTATGTACTGATGTACCAAATCGAATTTTTTGGCGGAATACATCGGATGGTAGGTTGTTCAGGATGACAATATCAGGATTCGTACCGTTTACTATGGAGCTCCATTTTGCTGGTTACTGTCTCATTTTTCTGTTGGAGACTATGGCATGGCCTCATTTATATTGATGTGGCTATTCAAGGAAGGATTGGATGCTAGTTAGCTTCTCGCTGCTAATGTTGTTCCGAGATTGAGACTATTAGTCATATTTTCACCGGCAGTAGCATCTCCAATCAGGTTTGGAAGCATTTTGAGGATATTTTTCAGAAACCTACGAGTTCAGGAGAGGGAGTTAGACAAAGATTCCAGAGATGGAGGTATTCTGGACACTATGTTCATTGTGAACACATTCGCATTATCATTCATCTACTGATATTTTGGTATCTATGGACCACGAGAAATAATGCAAAGCATAGGAGATTCGCATTGTAGCCAGACGTGTCATTTGGAGGGTCTATCATATGATCTCTTTTCTTCATATGGGAAGACTGTTACAAGTGATAAATTGGCGTGGGGATTTGACACTTGCATCCATATTTGATATTTTTGTGGACCCCCTTCTCCATCCCCCCTATTCTGGTTTGGTGGCGCCTTCCAACTATCGATTCTATTAAGATCAATATTTATGGATACGTTAAGGATAGTTATGTGAGTGGGGGAAGCATCATAAGAGATCACTCGGGACAATGTATCAGTGCTTTCTCGGTTTCATATGGATCATGCATGATATTAGAGGCAGAGCTCCGGGCTATTCTTGATAGAATTTTACTAGCTCAAGGACTGGGTTATTCAGCGATTTGGGTTGAGTCGGATTCTTCAGTAGCTATTCATTGCATCACTACAGATGGAGGACCATGGGCTATTCAGGGTGTACTTAGACATAGAATAGACATCATATCCTTCGACAGAGATAGAGTCTCCCACAATTACAGAAAAGAAAACCAGGTTGCAGATGCTTTTGCTGCTGAGGGTTGGATTTATCGGCGATATTAGGTATATGGACCACTTGACCTTCCACGACATATTAGGGCATTAGTACAAGTTGACAGACATGGATTACCGAGTATCAGAGTCTGAATTTCATATTAACTTTCAATACTTACTTTTGGTCTTTTTTACATTAGTTCTTATTGTAAAGGAAGTAGTACTTTCTTATATAATACTTTTTTCTTCGTCATTTACTTTCATTATAAGAGAAGTAGTACTTCCTCATTTACAGCTTTCATTACTTCATGTAACCATGGTATTCCTTCTCCACAAGTGAGGGTACATTAAAAAATTCTCAAAGGTACCGCCCTCCTTTAAATAAAAAAAATTCAATGGGGGAGCAACTTCAGTTATAGGGGTGATGCCACTGGACATAACTGTGGGAACAACCACAAGACCACAGTTTTCTTTGTGATAGATGGTCCTACTAGTTACAATGTGCTACTAGGAGGAGATTGGATCCACGAGAGTCGTTGCATACCTTCATCGCTCCACTAATGCCTGGTTTTCTGGAACGACAAAGGCGAAACAGAGGTGGTACAAGCAGACCATAGACCCTTTGTCGCAGAAGCAAACTCGGTAGAAAGGTTCATGTACGAAGGAAATTATGGACCTGTCAGGGTAGTGCAAGATGGGGAAGAAACTCAAATTGAAGTATAAAGCGAAGAGCCATTCTCAGTAGACGCACTTACTAAAATGTTCAATTAAATGAGGCCAAACATAGTGGCCCTTGAGGAGCAGTAATTGGCAAAAAGATAATCAAAGAACTTTAATAAGTTGTCAGCGGCAAGAAAATATGGGCAATATTTGTGCCTTCAAAGCCAAATTGATGGCTTTTAATAAGGAATGTAAAGAAAAGACAAAAGAAGTAGCAGCATTGAAGAAGTTGAGAAACAAATTAGATGTGTTCGAGTGGGAGCAGAATGTTGGCCGAGAAGTTAACAAAGTGGATTGCCTAGAAGAGGAAGCGTATAAAATGAACCTAGACGATGAAGTAATTAGGATCACAAAGACCGGGCATGCTCAAGCACATGACCCTTTGATAAAGGTGAACATTAGCGACGAAGGGGAAGATCTTCCAACATTTTTTAGCCAGATACTTAGTCAAGAGGTAAGTAACAAATTAATCACTTTATTAAAGGAATATAAGGATTGTTTTTCTTGAGAATATGAACACATGTTCGGTTTAGATAAAAGCTTAGTTGAGCATAGGTTACCAACTAAGCCAAATTTTAAACCTCATAAACAACCTCCTAGACGTTTTACCCCTAATGTATTGCCTGAGGTAAAGAAAGAGATATAGCGATTGTTAAAAGCAAGTTTTATTATAACAACCAGATATGTTGAATGGTTATCTAATATCGTACCGGTGTTAAAAAAGAATGGTAGTATTAGGGTTTGTATAGATTTTAGAAATTTAAACTTAGCAACGCCCAAAGATGAATATCCAATGCCTATGGTAGATTCTTTAGTAGATTCAACTGCCGGACATGTAATGTATTCTTTTATGGATGGATACTCAAGCTATAACCAAATCTACATAGTTGAAGAAGATGTACATAAAATTGCCTTTAGGTGTCTTGGGGCTTTAGGATGCTTTGAATAGGTGGTTATACCTTTCGGCCTGAAAAACGCAGGGGCAACTTATCAAAGGGCAATGGACTTAATTTTTCATGACATGGTAGGCCAATTTGTTGAAATGTATGTAGATGACATAGTGATCAAATCTGTTAAAGAGGAAGACCATTTTGAACAATTAAGACGTTCATTTGAACGAATAAGACAATACAAACTAAAATTAAATCCTTTGAAATGTGTATTTGGTGTTAATGCAGGAAATTTTCTTGGTTTTTTAGTGCACAAAAGAGGAATTGGTCTTGATAAAAATAAGGCAAAGGCCATTTTAGAGGCCAAACCACCTGGTAACAAGAAAGAATTGCAAAGGTTCCTAGGCCAAGTAAACTTTTTGAGACGTTTTATCTCTAATTGTGTTGGGCGAACGAAAGCTTTTTCGCCTCTTTTAAAGCTGAAAAATCAGGACGAGTTCGTCTGGAAGGAAGAACATCAAAGGGCTTTTGATAGCCTGAAGACAATTTGTCAAGTCCACCAGTGTTAGTATCACCTATCCAAGGACGACCAATGAAAGTACACATATCGGCTGAACAAGAATCGATAGCCGGAATGGTCACGCAAGAAGACTAATTTGGCGAAAAAGGGTGATTTACTATTTGAGTAGACAATTAACAAAATGTGAATGTAATTATTCTTCTATTGAAAAATTATGTCTTGCTTTATATTTCACATGTACAAAACTAAGGGCTTATTTACGGCATGTAACTGTTTACTTAGTTTCTAATGTCAATTTGGTTAAATATATGTTTTCTCGCCATATTTTACACCGAAGGATAGGCCTTTAGACTTTGACATTATCGGAGTTCGAAATACAATATATATCCCAAAAGGTAGTTAAAAATCAAGCGTTGGCTAACTTTCTGGTCGATCATCCATGACTTGATATGCCTAAAGAAATTGAATTGGAAGTTGATTCATTTGAATTAAAACCTTGGGTCTTATACTCCGACGGATAAAAAACTTCTAGAGGTGCAAGGGTAGGAATATTTTTAATAAATCCTTTAGGGTTTATTATAACTTTGCTCTCACTTTGGATAGAATGTGTACCAATAATCAAGTTGAATACAAAGCACTGATTGTAGGTTTAGAGCTGCTAATAGAGTTGGGAGTAAAGAATGTAATCATTAGGGGCGATACCCAATTAGTAATTTACCAATTGAATGGTGATTTTAAATGCCAAAGTGATGCTGTCGTAAGTTAGTACTAAATCGCCTAAGAATTATTAGAAGAATTTGATGAAGTGGAACTTCAATACGTTAACATGATGTATAACAATTTAGCAAACGAATTAGCCCAAATGGCTTCGGGTTATTCAAAGATACTAAATTTGGAATCCACTTGTGAGTATGGAGTAATATTGCCCATAGTGCAACGGAGGGTGAGAAGGGTTAATGTTCATTGCATACAAAATGGAGATGCAATAGATTGGAGGGTAGAAATAAAAGATTCCTGAAAGAACCTGACAAAAAGGGTAATAGGAAAATGAAGTTACGCTTATTAAACTACATACTAATAGATGAGGAGCTATTCAAGAAATGTTCAGATGGTATGTTATTGAAAGGTTTAAGTTTACAAGAAGCCAAAGTAATCATGACTGAAGTACATGAAGGAATATGTGGAGCCCATCAGGCTGGCCAAAGAATGAGATGGTTAATCATTAGGGGTGGATACTTTTGGCCCAAGATTGGAGAATCATGCATTCAGTACGTAAAAAGTTGTTTAGCATGCCAAAAGCATGGTCCAATAAAAAGAGTGCCAGCAAGAGAAATGATACCTATTAATAAACTTTGGTCGTTTAAAGGTTGGGCGATAGATTTGATAGAGAAAATTTATCTCCTATCGTCCAAGCAACATACTTTTATAATAGTTGCGACAGATTTCTTCACTAAATGGGTAGAAGCAATATCTTTAAAGGAGATTTCTCAGAAAAATATTGTAGACTTTATTCGTGACTACATTATTTATAGATTTGGGATACCACAAACTCTAATGATGGATCACAGAACTTCTTTAAATGGGGATCAAGTGAAGGAATTCTTGAGCGAGTTTGGAGTTAAGCTAGTAAACTCCACACCTTATTACGCTCAATCTAATGAACAAGTAGAAACTTCTAATAAGATTCTAAAAAAAATCATAAGGAAGATGATAAATGAAAGTGCCAGAAATTGGCATGAATGTTTAAATAAAGCTTTATGGGCTTACAGGACATCACCACACTCAAGTATCAAAGTAACTTCTTTTCAACTTACTTATTGACAAGAAGTTGTGTTGCCTTTGGAAATCAATGTGCAGTTGACTAGAGTAGGCTTGCCAAATAAGTTAAGTGATGGCGAATATGCAGAATCACTAGCCCAAAATTTGTTAGAATTGAACGAGTTAAAATTGGACGTCTAAGATAGATTGCAGGTTCAAAAATGAAAAATGGCTAACTTCTATAACAACAAAGTTGTAGCCAATTCTTTTAGACTGTACGATTTAGTTTGGAAGACGATACTCCATTTGGATAGCAAAGATCTAAAGTATAACATTTAGTCACCCAATTGGGAAGGACCATATAGAGTGAAAAACATATTACCTAATGGAGCTTACCATTTGGAAGATTTAAATGGCACGAAGCATACAAGGTTTATCAATGGTAAGTACTTAAAAAAGTTCTTTCCATATGGGAAAGTGAACAGATATAAGAAAATCTTAAAAAGTAAAATCAAGATGCTAGGAACACACCATGTCATCAAAACAAGTAAAGTGAGTTGGACGATTACGTTCAAATAAAATAAGAGCGAAGTACGCTCAAGTAAATCTTTCATTATCAAGTACTCCTTACAAACCAATGGATACAAAATACAAATGGTCTATAAGCTGCAATTGGAAGCAGGATATCATTGTTCTTCTATCAACTACTACAGAAAAATGGTAAATTGGCATTCATTGCCTTTCTAAATGCATCGCTGCAATGATAGGCAAATGGGCAAAGAAGCACTCTCAACAAGCAGTTGTTTCACATCAAGAACTTCGTCTGGAGATCATGGATGGAGAGGGTACTGAGAAAACCTTCACCAAAGAAATGTTTCCATACCTCCCATACCAAAGAAAATATCAAGACAGATGGCAAAATTGGAAAAAGAAAGATTCATTTCGGTTGAAAGAGAAAATAATTGATCTTTTGAATATGGAAGATCAATCATTTGAATACCAAGTGATGGCAACATATGGGTTTTTGGGGAAATGAGGATGAAGACGACAAATATGTAACAAACACTCCACTTTATAGAGGTTTGAAGGTGAAGGGACAGAATATGAATGGCCAGATACATACGTAGTAATCGAAGTTGAAGGTCCAAATCTTGAAGAGAAGACGGAATATCAAAAGTTTCATTCCATGTAAAGATACCACAAGGGAAAATGTGCATGAATATGACATAAGATTAGTAATTAAATTTTTGGGTAGTATTGACGATTAAAGTAAACGTCAATTATGCTATTTCAAAATCCATGCAAAAGACATCACACAAATGAATAAAATGACTATTCCATTGATAAAATTGGCTGCCGTACATTTTTAGCCAATGGTGGCTACCATTATAAAATTACAAGAACGAAGTCTAAAACGAAATCGTCCTACAAGAGAAGTCAAAATATTAATGTCTTAATTACAGCTTGCCCCAAAGAGAGTGCATATGTTTTCTAAGTTTTCCCCATTCATCACCCTTGTTCAGAGGAAGCAGTGGATAGCTCGGTCATAAATCCCTCATCAACTTCCAGCTTCGAATAATGCTCAAACAAAGATTTACATCGCTCAACTCCTTAGGAAGCAGTACGCTTCTTAGTAGCTAACCTAGCCTTATAGTCGTCCATCCTTGCTTGAATTTCCTTCATCTCTGCAGCCAAGCTTATCATCAAAGAATCTTCAACCATAACCTCAGAAGAGTTCTATCACTCTTGGTTTTCTCAATCTCCTGAAATAAAGACTCATTCTCATTCACAGTGTGAAGATACTGAGTCTTCTTGGCTTTTAACTAGACATTTTTAGCCAGCAAAGAACTGATCTCTGAATGGATAATATTCAACGCCAGCTTAAAATCAGACGAAATTTTGAGCGAAGGAAGCTCAAGTACTTGAGCCATTTTTGCACTTAAATGCTTAAACTTGTCTCTTTGGCTAGAAGCACTGGCCTTGTTGATATTCGTATCCATGAAGGAAACATATTCAAGCACTGATTGCTTGAGAACATTCATGTTTTCTTCCGATAATGCAGCAGATGAAGCAAAAGGACGACTGGCTGAAGAAGAACGAGAAATAGCGCTTGCCTTTACTTGCTCCCAAGAAGTAAACAAATTTTGAATGGAACGTAAAATGGCGTCAGTGTCCTACAAAGATAATACAAGTAGTTAGCATTTTTGTTACAATAAATGAAGCGAAGATGAAAGATGAAACAGAGGCTACCTTGTTAGCAACTTTGAAAATTGGGGCACATCACTAGTTGATCCAACCACCTGTAGGGACTTCCCTTTATTTGAACTAGCAGGCTTTTCCACAATGGGCAGATTTATGAGAATCTGTACAAAAAACCAAGCCATAATGACTTAAAAGCCAACAATGCAAACTAAGGAAAAGACCATAAAATTTGTATTACCTTCCAGTTTAACGCACGAGGGGTCAGCGCCCTGGGAAGGTGGAAGTTCTCCAATCGACTTCGCGATCAAAGACTTTGGCATATAGGTAAAGTCCCTTCTCCAGATGACTTGGACAAAGAAGCTTTAGTGGAAGGTGGTGGAACAAGGACCAGTGAAGGCAGAGTCTTCAAAGGAGAAGTTGAGCTTTTCTGAAAAATCCAGGTAAAACATTAACAAATGAAGGATTTTTCATGAATGAACAAACTCGACTGAAAAAACAAATTGAAATACCTTCTTCCTAACGACGAGATGGGTATCATCATCATCATCATCATCGGGCAAGCCTGGTGAAGTTGAAGCTGGCCGTTTACGACTGGAAACATCCTTAGTTGTCCCAGTTTTAACCGAGCCAGAGGGGACTTTGAAGGAGAAGCAGGATTTTTGGCAACTAGAGGAATGACAGGAATGGGAGAAGTCCCTAGCCTCTTCAGCAAACGGAAAGTGCGGTTAGCATGAATTGCAAATAACCCACGCTTCACAGATGGCTAGACTTGTGCAAAGAGAGGGTAAATGACAAAAGTGGGGTTAAAAGGGGCCAAAGAGAAGCCGTGTGTCAAAAGGGCATTACGAGCATCAATGGCCTGTGCCTTTGTTTTAGTAATGGTATGAAATTGGGGAGAATACATTGGGCCAAGTGGGAAAACAAAAGTATTATATTCAGAATACCAAAAGCTTAAAGCAATAGGGAAAAGTACAGAGTCATATATTGGGGGACAGAGAGCTATTTCTAATTAATCAAAAATCCTAGCGCGATAAAAAATTGTCTTGGTAGGGCCATGATTTACCATACGTGTATGCCAAACACGAAAAGTAGTATCAGTTTTGGGTATGCATAAGTAAAGTTAAGATGCTGGGCGTACATCATGTCATTAGAACAAGGAAAATGAAGTGGACGATTATGTTCAAATAAAATCTCTCATTATCAAATATCTTTTACAAACCAAAAGAGACAAAATACAAATGTCCTATAAGCCGCAGTTGGGAGCAGGCTATCATTGTTCTTCTATCAACTACTACAGAAAAATAAGTAAATTGGCCTTCGTCGTCCCTCCTAAGTGCATCGCTGCAATGACAAGAAAATGGTCAAAGAAGCACTCTCAACAAGCAATTGTTTCACATTAAGAACTCCCTCGGGAGATCATAAATGAAAAGGGTTCTGAGAAGACCTTCTTGACCAAAGAATGTTTCCTATACCTCCCATACAAAGAAAGTATCAAGACAGATGGCGAAACGGGGAAAAGACTAAATGATTCATTCTTGTTGAAAAAGGAAATAACTGATCTTTTGGATGTAGAAAATCAATCATTTGAATGTTGATGATGACAAAAGATTGGTTTTGTGGAGAATAACGATGACAACGATGAATGTGTAACAAGTACACAACTTTATAGAGGTGTGAAGGAGAAGGGATGAAATGCGAATGGCCATATACATCCATAGTAACTGAAATTGAAGGTCCAATTCTTGGAAAGAAAAGTCGAAATACCAAAATTTTCGTTCCGTGTAAAGGTTCCACAAAGAGAATGTACATGAATATGGTACAAAGTTAACAATTAAGGTTTTTGGGAGTATTAACGATTAAGGAAAATGTCAATTATGTTGTTTCAGAGTCCATGTAAAAGCCATCACATAAGTAAATAAAGCGATCATTCTATTGATGAAATTGGCTGCCATTACATTTTAACTTACAGTGGCTGCCATCACAAAATGAAAGAAACAAAGTGTGAGACGAAATCGTCCTACAAGAAAAATCAGGACATTAATGTCTTAATTACAGCTTGCCCCCAAGCAGAGCACACATGTTCTCTAAGTTTCTCCCATTCGTCGCGCTGTTTAGAGGAAGCAATGGATAGTTCAGTCATAAGTTCTTCATCAACTTCCAGTTTTGAGTAACGCTCAAACAAAGATTTGCCTCGCTCGACTTCTTGGGAAGCTGTACACTTCTTGGTAGCTAACCTAGCCTCATAGTCATCCATCCTCGCTTGAAGTTCCTTCATCTCTATGACCAAGCTCATCCTCAAAGAATCTTNTTTGCCTCGCTCAACTTCTTGGGAAGCTGTACACTTCATAGTCATCCATCATCGCTTGAAGTTCCTTCATCTCTACGGCCAAGCTCATCCTCAAAGAATCTTCAACCATAACTTCAGAAGAGATCTCATTTAGATTGCTCTTGGTCTTCTCAATCTCTTGAAGCAAAGACTCCTTTTCGTTCACAGTGCGAATATACTAAGTCTTCTTGGTTTTTAACTCCACATTTTTAGCTAGCAAAGAACTTATCTCTGAATGGATATTCTTCAATGTCAGCTTGAGGTCGAATGAAGTTTTAAGCAAAGGAAGCTCAAGTGCCTGAGCCATTTTAGCACTTAAAAGCTCAAATTTATCTCTTTGGCTAGAAGCACCGGCATTGTTTATATCCATATCCATGAAGGAAACATATTCAAGCACTGATTGCTTGAGGATGTTCATATTTTCTTCCGAGAATGCAGCAAAAGGATGACTGGCTGAAGAGGAACGAGAAGTAACCCTTACATGTATTTGTTCCCAAGAAGCAAACAAATCCTGAAGGAGCGCAAAATGGCGTCAGAGTCCTGTAAAGAAAAATGCAAGCATTTAGCATTTTCATTACAGTGAACGAAGTAAAGATGAAAGACAAAACAAAGGCTACCTCATCAGAAGTTTTGGGAAATTGGGACACTTCACTGGCTGATCCGACCACTTGTGGGATTTTCCTTTATCTGAACGATCAGGCTCTTCCACAACTGATAGATTTATGGATATCTCTGCAGGAATCAAGTGATAATGAGTTAAACGCCAATGATACAAACAAGGAAAAAGACCATAAATTGTGTATTACCTTCCGGTTCAATACGTGGGGGGTCAGCAACCTGGAAAGGTGGAATGTCCCCAATTGGCTGTGCAATCAAAGACTTTGTGCCTATGGGCTTCTCTTTAGGTAAAGTCCCTTCGCCAGATGACTTAGACGAAGACGCTTTGGTAGAAGGCGATGGAACATGAGCCGGTAAAGGCGGAGCCTTCAAAGGAGAAGTTGAGATTTTCAGAAAAAAACCCAGGTAAGACATTAACATACAAAGGATTTTTTTTGTGAACAAAATCTTGTGAATAAACAAATTCAAATACCTTCCTACTGACGACGAGAGGGGCATCATCTTCATCGAGCAAACCTGGCGAAGCTGAAGCTAGCCATTTACGGTTGGAAATACCTTTAGTTGTTCCAGTTCGAGTAGGTGGGGATTTCGAAGGAGAAGTAGGATTCCTAATGGATATAGGAGTGGCAGGAATAGGAAAAACGGAAGAGGTACCTGACCTCTCGAGCAAGTGGAAAGCACGGTTAGTATCGGTTGCAAACAACCTACGCTTTACAAACGGTCAAAATTGTTCAAAAAGGGGGTGAACAACAAAAGTAGGATTAAAAAGGGCTAAAGAGAAACCATTTGTCAAAAGGGCATTGCGAGCATCGATGGCCTGTGCCTCTATTTTGTTGATGGTGTGAAAACATTCCGTCATGCTCTTGGAAAAACAGGGAAAAACGAGCCCTGTTTGGCCAAAACCAAGCTGATGGGCAAAAAATTGGGGAGCATACATCTCAACTCCTGTCTTAGCATTCATGCCAGTCAAGATGTCATGGAACAATTCTTTTCCAACAAGTATTGAGTCCAAACGGGCAAAAGGGTGCTCACATCATTCATGGTAGAAGAAGGTTGTACGTTAATCAAAACTTGGTAAACCGAGAAAGGAAAAAAGGAGGGGATTGAATCTAAGTTATAAAAGAATGTGAAAGCATCCCTATTAGACATATTAACACGGCTCAATTGGTGAATGAATAGCCCATAACAACTGACCAACCTAGAAGGGACTGATGGAGCACCAAGTTGTGGAAAATATGCTCTCAACCACAGTTGAGCGAGCCAAAGAGGCCCGCTGCCAATAGGAGATGCACCATTCCTTAATTGAAATTGAAGGGAAGCCATGCCTCTATAAAAGGCAGCTAAGAATAGTGAATAAAGATTTAGGGACCTACCACGCGCTAATTCATACGCTATGGGTAAATAACTCATAGAAGGTTTCATGCTGGGTACACAAAAAATATATTTACAAAGCCAAACTTGAAGAAAGGCAACACGCTCAGCATGGGTAGGTTCAACACCAAAATTGTTATAAAGTTCTTGCATGCCTGAATAAGAATCAGTGTATCTCTTATCAAATTTCGGGGCAGCAGCAGAAACCAAATGGCAGGAGAAATGGTATCGCCCAGAGGCGGAAGATTAACTAAGGCCCCAATGTCCCTTAGAGTAATAGACATTAGGCCAAGTGGAAAGATGAAAGTATTATATTCAGAAGACCAGAAGCTAAAGCACAGGGTTATAGATTGGGGGACGGAGAACAATTTCTAATAAATTAGAAATCCTAGCACGATAAAAAATTGCCTTGGTAGGGCCATGATTTGTCATACGTGCATGCCAAAGGCGAAATGTAGTATCAGTTTTGGGACAAGTGCGAATACCTTTTTCACGGATTAGCTTTAGCGGAAAAGGATTCAGAAAATGAGGATCTTGAGTGCAAGGGAACAACTGGTCCTCTGTAGCTTACCCCAACAGAATCAGCATCATTAAACGATGGGCCCAGGTAAAACTCGTAGAGATCAAGATTGGCAGGTGAAAGGAAAGCTGGAGTTATATACGATTTTGTGAGAAGCTCTTGAAAGTCTTTGAAACTAAGGGAGTTGTCTGAAGTCGCCATCTACTACAAACTTTAATCTTCTCGAGGGTTTTGGGAGCGTAAATGTTTGAATAGAAAAGCAAGAAGATGAACATCGATCTTTATAGAAACACAGCGATGCAGAACGTGGGTATAATGGTACGATGAAGTAGTGTACTTTTCGATTTATAGGAGTAGCATGATATTGCACTTTTTAGGATGTAGAAGGTCACCACCAAACAAAATAATGATTGGGATTCTCCGCCTTTTTGAGTATCGCGGGAAAATACAAAGAACGAATATGGCATAAGAGTAATAATAAATAATAATTTTACCATATTGTGGGGGTAATTGTTGACATACAAAAATGTGGCCCAATTGAATGGCCTAAAGAATGAAGCTCAGTTAGGATGAGCCCAAATGAGACCATGTAAAAACCCAAGATGGAGTTCTATAACGGTGGCCCATCATCGTTCAAACCTACTAGACACCCAAAATCTGGGTGAGTATTGTGAGAGCCCAAGATAGAGTCATGTAGCGGAGGCCCCGTCATTGCTCAAGCCTACAAAATGCCCAAGAGATAGGGGAGTATAGCATCTTGTTGATTATTAAAAACAACGGTTATTGAAACAGTTAATGGACAATCTTATCATAGTCCACGATCCAAGAATCTCGATTGCAAGCAGTTAAGTAATGATAGTAGTTAAAACGACAGTTCCTCGATTAGTCAGCCATTATGAAGAAAGTGGGTAGTTACAGGGCGATGAGCAGTTGTCAAACGGCTCCACAACAAAAATTGTCAGAGAATGTATAAATGAAAAGAGAAGACATAGAAGCAAGGATCTCGAATCAAATCATTCTCAAACAGAGAATTATGTAATTTCATTTCTTTTAGTTTTTCTTGTCAAACTTTCAATTGCTTTGTGTGTTTGCGCCTCTTGGAGGGATTTCACTTCTTGCAAATTGTGATCTTCATAAATAAAGCATCCCTCGTTAGGACGTTGTCTCGAGAGGTCTGTTCCTTACACAATTTTCTGAACCATCTTTTAATTGTTAGCGAGACCCGACTTCATCGCGAAACAATCTCACTGCGTAAGATGATTAATTTGTTTTGATATTGAATTATCCATGAATTATGAACAAAGAAGTTTTGCTTTATTATATGTTTTGTGTTTCTTCTTTGTCGTCGTTACAGATACATAAAGTTAAATAAGTAATGGAAATCAGCATTCTACCCAGTTCATGGTTTTTATTTACTCAAATTAATAATATAAAATAAAATGACAACATGAAAATGTTGGTACAAATTTGAAGAATCTACTATAACAAGTGGTACAAAATATTGATGTCAGGCAGAAGGTGTGGATGTTTATGTTTCTGACCCATCATTAAATTTTTGCATAATAAAGGCAAAAGTGTTTAGATGTAGAAGAGTTGGCATCATGACAACTGGGAATGATCCAGAAGAGTACTATGGTAAGTATCTGTTAAGGGATAAAATTCCACATTGAATAAAGGGTAAAATATAGAACAATTTATAAGAGTTTGGACTACTCCTCTTAATAAAGTTGATATTTTGAGATATAACTTCAATTTTTAATATGGTATCAGAGTGGGAAACTCTAACGAGCAACTCGATCCGATTAAGATTCAATAAAATTGAGCACATGGATTTCAAGATTGGTCTACTCAAACGAGTCATCATCTTGCGGGGGCATATTAAGGGATAAAATCCCACAACGAATAAAAATAAAAAATAGGCCAATTTATAAGAGTTTGGACTACTCTTCTTAATAAGGTTGACCTTTTAATATGGAACTTCAATTCTTAACAGTATCTTACACAAATCTCACCATTATTAAATTTTTTATTGACTTTCTTCCTCTTGGATGGTAATAGCTCCTGTTAGTCTAGACACAAACTCTCTATATCCTTAGCTTTTCTGCAAGTCCTATACGTGCATGAGTGTAAAATTATGCAGGCAAATTTTTTTATTTTGGAATTTGGGTTTTTGATTTCCTGGTAGTCTAAGTCTTGTGGCCAAAATTAAGAGTAAACTAAGTCTTCTGTGTTAGAACAAAAAGTCTAGATGAAAGGTAGCAGAAAGTGACCCCGAGTTAGGCCATCATCATTGCATCAGGTCCATACAACTTCCTCTTTCGCGCTACTAGTGTGACGCGTCCCTCATGCGCATGTGTCATTGGGATTGATTGTAATGACCCAAAACTTACCTTTTTGCATCATTAAATATGTATCATAAAATAAAAAACTTAACTTTCATAAAAATATAGCTTTTGTCCCAATTACAATAATTGGAAAAGAAGAATTACTAAATCATAAAAGTAAGATAATAAATTGTTTAATAATATCTTTATTATACAACCGAGACCAGTTTCAAACTGCAATGCCTTGAACCTCAATTCCCTAAAAGGGAGAAAATCATAAATAATGAGGTAAAATCCCAACAAGTGAGCCACATCAATCGCACTATATACTTAAAATTTAGAAATTTTTAGTATACACAAGGAGACACGGGGATTAAAAATCGAAGTTAGGCATCCAAATCTCTGTATATAATCACCTCTTAATTTACTCTAATATGTCTTTAATTAACATATATCTTTACACGTAGAATGAAATTTGTCACTTTTCTATAATTATTCATTAAATCTCGTTTAACCATGGATAGAGTGGCGCATATATGTTAAAAGTTATCAAGGAATGAATTTTCTTAATTTAATTTTCACTTATATGGTATTTGCGTATTCTCTATCAAAATCATGCCCATATTTAAATCTATAGTTTAGGAAATTGCACGTGTAGTCCTTCAACTATTTGGTCAATATGTAATTTGGTCATCTAACTTTCATCGTTTTACACAAATGTCTTAATTTCATAATTAATGATAATAAAGGATATTGGGGGAATTACATTGATCATCCACGACATGGAACTGAGATTGGATGTAGAACATGGAGTGTGGGGCACATATAGAGCCTCGGGTTGTGTGTGAGTTGGATTGCACACATCAAGAAATGATCGTGAATTTCGATTGACAGAAGTAGAAATTATGCCAACGGGTCGTTGACCAGTTCAATGAAAGGATAACTTTCCTCTTGTTCATAAACTAGAGTGAAGACCTAACGGTTCACAAGTACCTTTGACTATTTGGGAGTAAGAGTGCCTAGAAATAGATAAAGCTCGTAGAAATAGGTCATAGAATAAACCCCAATTAGAAATAGACTAGAGATGAGATCTTCTGAAGCGGAATCAAGGGAGAATTTGTAAGCCTCCTACATTATAGATAACCGCTTTGATATAGAGCATAAGAAGATGGACCGTATAGGTTCAATAAGCTGGATAATGATGTTGAATACCTGTATTTTCATGAGAGATCAGGTCAGCATACGTCCTGCCTAGCTTCATAATACCTAAAATGACTAACTACAAAATGAGAGGTGACCCAAAAGATCACCTCATCACTTACAAAACCCAAATAAACATGATGGGAGACTTCCCATCATCGAAATGTAGATCTTTTGACCAGACCTTCATTGAAGAAAAGAAGACGTAGTACAACAAACTTCGTCACTAAAACATTGGGCGCTGGTTGAATCTTAAAATGTAGTGCATTACCTTTGTAGCTTCAATACTAGGAATTGCGTCGGTTCACTACCTCCACAACATGAGGAAGACATTAAGCGAGTTGCTGAAAAGATACTTAACGTGCATCATTGATGAGATGATCTACTATGAAGACATCTTCAATGCGCAGGCCCTCTTAGCCCTCAAGGGAGTACATAACATGAATATATTATTTTGGAGTGATTTTCGCAACAACAATCCATCCACCTACAATCAGTAGGTATAACTAATCAAAGAGAATATCATCACTAAAAAGATGATGGACTACACTGCCAAAAAGGCATCGAGTTCGAGGCCCAACCTCTAATTCGGTAAACCAATAAGGCACTAGTTGGGACAACAACATACTACCTCACTTCAGGCCTATGCAACTATGGTATTAAATGCCCACCAATCGCCATTTATTACTAGGCAAATCCTAGAAGCTATGAGCACCAGTAGGTTGACTCAACGTCTCAACCTTTTATAAAGTTATAGACGACAGAGCCCAAGTAAAGCTGAATTAGTTTAACACTGCCTTCAAGTCGAGAACATGCATTAAAGGAAAAGCTTTTGACGAATTCGTGGTCGAATTCTCCTATGTCCCTAAAATATGGTGACGATAAAATAAGTTGAGCCCCCACCTTGGCACCACTTTGTCAAAGGTTCATCCTGAGAGAACACATGCCAGCACTATATTATTGTCTAGAGGTAGCTCTTCCATGAGCTCACCTCGATAATTAGACCTTGACCCTTCAACTAATGGATGATTGACCTCATTGGACCATGCCAAAGGGAAAAATTGTTTATACAGTGCATGCGTTCTTAAAAAAAAGGAAAATCTCCCCCTACCCTACCCCACCCCACCCCACCCCACCCCATCTTCATATTCTTCTTCTTATCCGCCTCACCTACCAAAAATTTCAGAAGAAAGTGATTGTGCAGTACAAGTGGCAGTCAAGAAATCTGTGAAGAAGACCATTGTTTTGCTTGAGTGAAGAAGACCACTTTGTAAGAACCTACTGTTCAGGTCTCTCAAACTCCATTAAACCAACTATTTTATCCCTTCAAGCCCCCAATTTATCCAAATTTTCCCACATTCCCTTCTATAGATAGATTCTTCAAGCAAGATGGATATTTATTTTGAGAGAATAAGGTATGTGTACCTAGGTGTTCAATAAGAGAATTGTTAGTTCATGATTGTAGCTTTAATGGATAGCTCTGGGATTAAGAAAACTTTGGAGATGTTAAAAGAACACTTCTATTTGCTTAAGATGAAAATTGATGTTGATCGGGTTTGTAGTTGATGCATCATTTGTAAAAAGGCTAAGTCTAGGGTTTTATCTCAAGATTTGTATACATTTTTATCCGTTCCTGGTGAGCCTTAGGTTGATATATCTATGGACTTTATGTTGGGTTTACCTAGGACTAAGAAAGGAAGAGATTCCATATTTGTGGTGGTAGATAGATTTAATAAGATGTCACATTTCATTCCACGTCATAAAACTAATGATACCACTAATATTTTGGATTTATTTTTTAAAGAAGTAGTGCAGTTACATGGGATACGTGGAGTATAGTGTCGGATAGAGTTTTTAAGTTCTTTAATCATTTTTGGAAGATTTTTTGGAGTAAGTTAGTGACTAGGCTATTATTCTATACAACTTGTCACCTACAAACAGATGGGCAATTTGAGGTTTTTAATATGACTACGATACAACTATTGCGTACTATATAGTCAATAAGAATTTGAAGAGTTGGGAGGATTGCTTGTCATTCATAGAATTTGCATATAACATGGCAGCATTCTGCAACTTCTTAAACTTCATTTGAAATTGTTTATGGTTTTATTCTACCATATCATTGAGTTCATAAAATCTTTCCAAGCTAAGATATTTCTTTGAACCATAAATTATTCCATTAATTAAGATACATTGAGCCATACAGTTTCACATCCTTAGACATTAAACCATTAATTGAGACACAAAGATCGTTTTATAAAACATCAATATGAAGAATGATGATTTCTTCATTTAATCCCCTGGAGATAAATCGATACTAGGGATCGAGAGCTATTGTAAAAGCATAAATTCAGGAGGACTAAGATAAGATACATGATTCAGGATTTGGCATCAGGAGTACACAGTCCAAGAAGGTTAATGTATAAACAAAGAGTCGGAATCTGTTTTGAAGGAGCACACCTCTAGTTGGATCAAGGGTGACTGCAGAAATTGTGGTCAGGAGTTCTACAGGGTAGACAAGCCAGGGCCGTACTATAAGTTTACTTCGATTTATAGTGGATTAGTGACTGCAAAGTGCCCAAAGTTTTTTCCCATTTGAAGTTTCTGCGTGGTCATTTTTAGTGCTCTTAATTTGCTGTTTTAGTTATTGATTGTGACACTCAAACCATATGGTAATTGAATTTGATTGAATAATCACCTAGAAACAATCAAAAGTGACTCGTTGCTTGTTAATTGCTAATTTAATAATCTCTTAGCTTATCACATAGGGTCTATACAAGTTAATTAAAATTGATTAACGCGCGTACTTTCAATTTCACCAACCTTTTCCCTTCAAAATATTCAAATGTTGAATCTCGTTCCCAGAATTCATCAAATTAAGTTTTCTAAGCTTCCACTCAGGTCTTCAAATTCTGAGTGGCCAGGCAAATCCACCTTTCTTGCTCCAATAAAGCTTAAACTCTCTTCCTTTTTGGTTGATTCATGCTAGAAAAATAATACATATATACACTCAAATAAATAGAATTATGTCCATATTAATCAATTTTAGTAATTTTAAGAGCATAGATAATTGTGTAGAACACACTAAACACTTTTAGGGATGGCAATGGGACGGGGCGAGGCCCTTGCCCTATTTATTGTCTCGTTTAATTTTTTTTTTTAAGTTTTTGATAATTATTGCCCCCATTCGTTAGACCGAGACAATAATATAGTTTTTAATCTTTACTTATTTTAAAAAGTTAAATTATTCAAATAATTTGGTAAACTAATTTTTTTTATTGTTTATCATATTTTTTAGATAATTTTAGTTGTCATTTTCTATTGAAACTAATAGAGTCCAGATTCTTAGCATATGCCAATACTTATTTTCCACATGTTAAAATAAAAATCATACCACTACATACATATAATTCACACAAGAATCGAAACATATCCCTCTAATTCCTTTCATTAGTTCAACCACCCTCAAACTATTCTTGCACAATGCTTGAGTGATTGACTTCCATGGATGATAGGAATTATAGCACATATTTCAGCCTAATTCTACCAAGGAATCCATCCTGCTTACACAACAATTTCCATACAAAAACAACAATTAGATGTGAGTATGTACTCAAAAACAGGGCCTCCATTTGGAAAATTTATAACTGGTTTATGAAGAGTAATAGTATTGATTCTCATAAAATACGTGGATAATATTAATTAAGAGTTATGGATACTGTTTTAAATTAATGTTTGACTTTGACCGAAATTACAAACCATTTTTGAATTTTTATCCAAATGGAGGTTAAGAGGACAAGCTTTCCTTGAACAAAGAAGAGAAAAAAATCATATAAAACACAGACAAATCCTTTTTGAAAATTTAATTGCTAAGTAATGTTATTTTAAGACTATTTTCGAATTGAAACCTACAGCAAAGACATACCACCAATGCATCATACGTATTCAAGTTTATTAACCATTTGTTTTATGTTTGTTAAGATCATCATGAAGAGAGTGCATATGTCCGAATCTCACTTCCATCATGTAGTACTGCCAATGATTGGATTATACAGGGAGAAGAGGTTCACGTGCCTCCTTCCACCTAAGCCATGTGGTAAGCTGAAAGATCATTGCCTTGGGATGGAATTAATGAGGGATATAACCATCCTAGATGTAACGACCCGAGCCTCTCATCCAATCCATTGTATCATACGTATTGTCTGTTTTAGATGAGCATAAGCATATCTTACCCTTCACAACTTTGTGTCACGTCTACCAAAATTCGAACCCAAGACCTATGCCTTGTGAAATACCCAATTGGTATCATGATTCAAATTAAATATCTCAAATTGGATCATGAACTACTAGAGTTTGAAAAGCATTTCCTTTCCTAGAGACTACCAATTCCAGCTTTCTTTTGGGAACATTCTTTCTTAAAATAAAAATCAAGTCATTCATCGTGTGAAAGGTCACCCCTTAATCTGATTGATAAGTGTATTTTATGCATTTATTCAGGACCCTAAAATATTGATATTTGGTAGTTCTTTTGACAAAATATATCCTAAATTGTTGAGTTTTATGTTAGGTAAAACTCAATGATTGAATGAAGAATCAAAAGAAAGAAGCGAAAAATGGCAAAATTCAAAGTTTGAGGGCCAAATTGTAATTATTCAATGATTCGGACTCTAGAAGATACTTTTAATATTTTTAGGAGACAATTGGATGGAATTAGAATTCAAAAAGGAATGGAATATGATCAAAATATTATCAAAATGAATTTCCAATTGCACAAATCATATTTCAGATTTTTAGTCGAATATTGAAATCCATTTTTGACATAGTAAACATCAGAATTGGAAATATTATATTTCTATTAAAGTTGTAGATCACTGAGCTGGATTTCTAACGCACTTTGAATCACCTCAATTAGATATCGGGAGAAAATGTTATGGTAGAAAGACTGACTGCTATGCAGAGACAGAAAATCTGCGCGCGAATGGAACTTTCCTTATTCGATTGGAACTCTTTTGAAAATCAATTTGGATGTAGTTTTCAACCAGTTTTCTATTCCTACAAATACCTAATAGAAGAATACATATTGGGGACCTCTCATACTCCAATGCTTATCAATTATTATCATTAAAGGAGGAAAATTCATAGTTTTTGTGAGAGAATTGAAGAGGGTTTACAATAATTCAATCAAGTGGAGATTCAAACTTGATTTTTGGACAAAGAAACCATTGAAGAGATTCAAAATTTCAAGATTAATCTTTATCTTCTCAATTATCAAAAATTTGGGTTATGTCTTTTCAATTAAATATGATTTCTTGTAATTTCGATATGTTAGGCTAATTTTATACATTGTTAGGATGAGATGAACTCTTGTTATGATATTTTTAGTTTTTAATTAATTATTTTGACTTTAATTTGATTTGATTTGATTTGTGAATGTTTATTGGATGAGATGAACCAT
This sequence comes from Fraxinus ornus, assembly GCA_903798235.1. Classification (NCBI taxonomy): domain Eukaryota; kingdom Viridiplantae; phylum Streptophyta; class Magnoliopsida; order Lamiales; family Oleaceae; genus Fraxinus; species Fraxinus ornus. The sequence continues at coordinate 12,505 of CAIGRF010228378.1, read as the reverse complement.
TGTTATTATATTTTTAGTTTTTAATTAATTAATTTGACTTTAATTTGATTTGTGGATGTTTATTATCGTTTTTATCGTTCTTTTCAATTGCTTGATCGCCAATTGAATTGTTATTGAATTTTATTATTATCAAGAGAGACAATAGAATTTAAGTACATTATAATAAATATTTTAAAGGTTCGATAGAAGATAGATATATACATCTATACTTTAAATAGTTTCAATATGTGTTCTAGTACTTGTTAATACATTTATCATGTTTGCATCTTTCAATGAGAGATAGAAGAGTCACATGAGGGGAATAGATTTTGTCTCTATTGAGAGAGACTTTCAATTAAATTAGGAACATTTACCAACATAAATGATTTCAAATTGTCACTTTAATTATTACACTAAAAATGGAATAAAAAGGGAGATTCGACTTCTTAGCAATATATCTCACATATTTGAAAAACACATTTACTTACTTTCATTAGTTTAGTTGATAATTTATGGATTAGTATAAAAAAAATCACAAAATTTGTTTGTTATTCGATTAGAGTTGCAATTAATTTTAACTCGATCAAACACGTAGTACTCGTGGGTTCGACACTCTATTCACTACTTTATTACTTGTTCATAATCCCGTTCACTTGCGGATTTTCAAAGGACCACTGATCCCCAAGGTTATTATTTTTGTAAAGTCTAATTTATAATTGGCCATTTTCTTAGTCAAAATCAAATTCTGGTTGAATTGTAGTAGGATTTTATCGTGTTGTAATTAAAGTCAAAATAGGAGTTACTGAGTCCTAATTAGAGTCAAAAGAGCTCGAATTGGTAGTATAGCACTTGAAAGAGTCCAAGATGTCCATGAAGATATCATATAATCATCAGAACGCAATTAGAAGTCTAAAGAATGTTAAAGAGCCGCACAAGCTCAGTAGTAACTTGGAATGCTTTTTTCACATAGAACATATTCGAATTTGGAGAATACTACTTCGAGAAGAATTCTAACCCTTTGAGTTATCTTTCCAACGCACTTTGAATCATCTCAATTAGATATCATGAGAGAAAGTTATGTTGAAAATATCGACAAGTGCTTAGTTGTCGCTCGACTAGAGCTAGCCTAGCGCTTAAGCTACGGGTTGTTTAGGAAATTGACCTGATTCGATTTTAACTGTATTTTCTAATCCATTTTCATACCAAGCACTACCTATTATATATATACACCCTATGGGACGTCCAAAAGTGTGTTAAATTATATTATTCTATAGAGATAGTTTCTTGAAGATCCAAATCATCATTCCTTGATCTCTACGTTCAACCACCATATCATTGTGTTCATAAAATCTTTCCAAGCCTAGATATTTCTTTGAACCATAAATTATTCCATTAATTAAGATACATTGAGCCATAGAGTTTCACATCCTTAGACATTAAACCACTGATCAAGACACAAAGATGGTTTGATCAAACATCAATATGAAGAATGAGGATTTCTTCATTTAATCCACCAGAGATAAATCGATACTAGGAATCAAGAGCTATTACAGAAGCACAAATTCAAGAGGATTAAGGTAAGATACCATGATTCAGGATCTGGCATCAAGAGTATGCAGTCCAGAAGGGTTAAGGTAATAAACCAAGAGTCAGGATCAGTTTTGATGGAGCACACCTCAAGTAGGATCAATGGAGACTGTAGAAATTGTGGTAAGGAGTTCTATAGGGTAGATGAGTCAAGACCGTACTATAAGTTTACTTCGATTTATATTAGATTATTGACTGACAAAGTGCCCAGAGTTTTTACTCATTTGGAATTTCTACGTGATCATTTTGTGCTCTTTGTTGCTTTAATTATTGATTGCGACATTCAAACCATATGCTAATTGAACTTGACTGACTAATCACCTAGAAACAATTAAAAGTGACTTGTTGCTTGTTAATTACTAATTTAATAATCTCGGTACTTATCACATAGGGTCTATATTGGTTAATTAAAATCGATTCACGCACGTACTTTCAATTACATCCACTTTTTCCCTTCAAAATCTTCAAATGTTTAATCTGGTTCCCAGAATTCATCCAATTAAGTTTTCCGAGCTTCCACTTAGGTCTTCAAATTCGAAGTGGCTAGGCAAATCCACATTTAATGCTCCAATTAAGCTTAGACTCTCTTCCTTTTTGGTTGATTCAATTCTAAGATGCGGCACTCAGCTAGAGAAAATAATACATATATACACTCAAATAAATAGAATTATGTCCAGATTTATCAATTTTAGTAACTTTAAGAGCATAGATAATCGTGTAGAACACACTAAACACTTCTAGAGATGGCAACGAGGCAGGACGAGGTCGGGGCAACCTCCTCCGCCCTTGCTCGGCCAAGCAATTCCCTGTCCCATTACTTGTTTAGGGTGGGGCGATGCCCTTGCCCCATTTACTACACCGTTTAATTTTTTTGTGTTTTTTTTTAAGTTTTTGATAATTCATTTTATTGCCCCCATTCATTAGACTGAGACAATAATATATTTTTTTAGTCTTTACTTATTTTTAAAAGTTAAATTATTCAAATATATTTGGTAAATTAATACTTCTATTGTTTGGATAATATTTTTTAAATAATTTTAGTTGTCATTTTCTATTAGAACTAATGAAATTTCGTAAAATTTTTCATTTAAAGTATTGAATTCTAAAATAATAAATTAAAAAATAAAAAATAAACGGGGCGGGGTGGAGCACCCGTCCCCCCGTCCCCAACCCGATTACCCAATTAAGTAGTAATCCCAGGGCGGGGGCCCGCGAATATCAGATTTGTTGGATTTTTTTGCCATCTCTAAATACTTCCAAAATTACACTTTCACTAGTTCTGAGCAAAATTATCCACTTAACAAATCTAATACACGAGCAAAAAGTAAATAAAAACTCATTTCGTAAGATAGCATGCCGTATTTATCTCTAGTTCTAAATTGCATGGTCAATTCACAGCAAGCTTCTAAATAATGCTAACGATCTAGCTTTTAATGTATGTGATGCTCGATCGGTATCTGTGCACATAACCAAATTCAATTATCTTGATCCAATTAATATTTAACGAAAGTATAAACTTTCAAGTTTCCCTGCCGATCCTCAATAGTCAAATTTTATCGTTTCCCGCTTGTAAGATCCACACACTCATTACTTTTTTGTTCATGCTTGGCTAAATCAAACAAGTAAAACAAATAATTAGACCATGAAGGCTCTCCTTCATTTTGAGTGTTTCAATCTTCAAGTTTTCACTAAGCAATTCAAACCCCTTATCTAGGTTCCAAATTTAGTGTTCAACTTCAAGCTTAAACTTGCATGGTTTGTTTTCATGTTTCCCGGATATCTATTTGGTATCCTTATTTTTATCTTTGTAGTGTAGTTTTCGATCACATAGACGTGACATCCTTTTTCTTTTGCCATGACAATTGCAATATCTTTATTGGACTAATAGAGTCCAGATTCTTAGCATATGGCAATACTTATTTTCCACATGTTAAAATAAAAATCATACCACTACATACATATAATTCACAAAAGAATCAAAACATATCCATCTAATTCCGTTCACTAGTTCAACCACCCTCAAACTATTCTTGCACAATACTTTAGTGATTGACTTCCATGGATGATAGTAATTATAGCACATATTTCAGCCTAATTCTACCAAGGAATCCATCATGTTTACACAACAATTAGAAGTGAGTATGTACTCAATAACAGGGCCTCCGTTTGGCAAATTTAGAAATGGTTTATGAAGAGGAATAGTAGTGATTCTCATAAAATACGTGGGTAATATTAATTAATAGTTATGGATACTATTTTAAATTAATATTTGACTTTGACTGAATTTACAAATCATTTTTGAATTTTATCCAAATGGAGGTTAAGAAGACAAACTTTCCTCAAAGAAAGAAGACAAAAAATCATATAAAACATGGACAAATCCTTTTTGAAAATTCAATTGCTAAGTAATGTTACTTTTAAGACTATTTTGGAATTGAAACCTACAGCAAACAAACCCTTTGTGACATACCACCAATGCATCATACATATTCAAGTTTATTAACTATTTGTTTTATATTTGTTAATATTTACATGAAGAGAGTGCATAAGTCCGATAGTGTATGTTCTGAAATCGTGTTTGATCTAGAGTAATCAACTAACTAGAATTGTCTTTATTAGTGGAATAAACAGCTGGTAGGCATCTTTATAATGGTTTTCGTGATATTGCTTTCTAGAACCTATTGAGCACTATAAATATAAATGCTCTCTTATTTTTTGTAACAAGCTAACAAGCCAATTGAGTGATTATTTTATGTAAGGTCCTTTCTTTAGCCTCCTCTACTCATTAAAAATTCTCCTGAGGTAATAGCCAAATAAGTCCTCTTCCTAACAAATTGTTATCAAAGCCAAATGATTATTCGAGAAAGGTGGCTAATGACATGGTTTGTTTTCACGTTTCCATCTCATGACAAGAGTAAATATGAGCCAATAGATGATAAATAAAGGAAAAAGAAATGCCTTGAAGGATTAAAGAAAGAGATACAAGAAATCTCTGTTCCATGTACCAATCACCTGATGATGATGGATTTGAGAAAATTTCCAATAATATTTCCTCCAAAGAAGCTTGTGATAGACTCCAAACCGTCTATGAAGGAGTGAAGAAAGTCAAGAAGGTTTGTTTACAAACTTTAAGAGGCAACTTGACCTCTGTGCCTAGCTGTTATATTCATATGTACTGTCTGCTTTGGAAAAGCAAAAGCCCATCGTACCCTTTGTTGATTTCCATCGCGTCCCCAAAATTCGAAACCAAGATATATGCCTTATAAGAGAATTAAGTTCAAATCTTCAATTAATTTTTTTTTCCAAAAAAAAAAAAGAATTAAAAATTATAAAAATTTTACATCCCGATCTTCAAATCACAATCTTGATTAAGAAGATGAAGTCATAATTCAAGTATCTTGTTATAGAATCTAACTAAGAATTGCAATCAAGAAACTAACCCCAAGTCAAAACAAACCAAGTCATTATTCAAAATATCTTTTTTTAAAACTCATTTTCAACTACACTTCTTCAATAAAATAATATTTTCTATCACATCAATAAATTTTCCTTACTTTTTAACCACATATTTATCATCATATCACTATTTTAAATATATTACTTCCTCAATAATATCCATCAAACACACCTTTAACAAGTATTAAACGATCTATATTTCTATAATATTAGTTGTTCAAATATGAAAAAAAATAATTATTCAAATATATTTAAAAAAAAAACAAATATTCAATAAACCTAGATCATACTAGATGTTCATGTGTATATTTTTATAATTAAGAAATAAAAATAAAGAATTTACCCAAATTCGAAAATCAAAATCTTGATCCAAATCACAAACTTCCAGCTTTTTTAATCAAGAACTGTAGCATTTTATTTCATGAACTTGACGACACTTTAAGCCTTCTATATTATTCTCAAAATTAAAGACTACATCAATGTGTGGGTACCTTCTTCTAATTAAACCAAAAAAATCATATTCTATATTGTACGGGCCAACAAAAGATCAAGAAAACAAATTTTTGAATTTGTTCAATCTTCTTCTCATTCATTTTCAGCCCCCTTTTAACATGTATTATGTAAATTAGATCATAGTTAGTATAATTGCACGCGTAATCCCTTTTCTTAATTATAATTACAATTAAGTAAAAAAACTTTCAAATAATTAGATAGCTTAAATAACAATTTCGTCCATCTAATTATTCTCACAAACTTAAGTTATATTTTTTAGGAAAAATTGCAGTTGAGGTACCAAATCTTTGTAGTTAGTTACAGACTTTGCCCAAATCTTTCATTTGTACCACCCACGATACCAAACATTTAAAAAATTTGCAGCTCCAGTCCTTATTGACGGTTTTCGTGTGTTTGTTTGACCACGAAAATCGTTAGTTGACCCCAGAAATTAAAAAAAAAAATTATAATTTCTACCAAATAGACAATGGTAATTTCGAAATTATACACTTTCACTTTTAAAATGAAAAAAAAATGTGAGTTGCACTCCAATTTTTCATCCATTATGGAACCAGTGAAAACCCACGAAGAAAGAGACAACCAATACGAAGAAGAAGATGATATTCAATCAGATTTTGCAGTCCATATTAGAGGCTTTCTACCCCAACCTGTATATGATAAGCATGCACCCTGAAATTTCCATTTGCAGTATGAAACAATGGGATTATAAGCCATGTGTATATATTGTCATCTAGTACTGAAATATGTGAAAATTTTGCATGATTCGATAACTTGGAAGTTAGTGTGCTATACCTGTGCATTGCTGGAACAAAAAGGGTTAAGGCTTGATTTTTTTGTTTTCATTTTTTTAGGGAAAAATACAAAGTATTTTAGCATATGCATACATCATGGTGGAGCTTTATTGGGAAAGATGAGAGATTTTGTGTACAAGTATGGCAAAGTAAATTACATAGACTATGTTGACCCTAATTTCTTCAACATATTTCATCTTGACAATTCCATGAAGATGATGGGATATTTTGGTAGAGTCAGATATCTATACAAGATGGAAAAGAAGAGATTGAGTGAAGCATTATTCTGGTTGATGAAAGATTCAGATTTCATGAATGTGGTGAAAAGGCTTGGTGAAAAGAGGATTGCTAAAGTGTATTGCTTGCATGTGGTTGAGGTATTGGAGTTGCCATGGGATGAAAATATTTCTGTGGTTGACTGTGAGACTGGGGAGAAGTTGCTGAACGTTGAAAAGTTTAGTAGGCATGAGGTACCAATGGTCGAGGAGCAATCGTGCTATGCTGTTGAGTTTTATAATGATTCATTAGAAGGTGTTGAGTCATACATTGTTGACGAAGTAGATGATTTGCAATATGGTCAATCAGAATTACAGGCTGGTAAAACTGATGTGCAAATTGTAGAAACTCATGTGTAGCATAGTGAACAGATGTGAATGCTAGTGAACCTGATGTGCAACATGGTCAATTAGAGGTGCAAGCTGCACAAACTGGTGTGGAACATCGTGAATCATTGGTGCAGTATGGGAAAATGAAGTGCAGCAAGGTGAACCACATTGTGATGTGCATCTTGGTGAACATGAAGTGCAACATAGTAAACCAGAGCAAACTGACTCACGTGTTGACATTAAAACAAATCATCACGTTGAGCAAGAAGACCATGTATCTGATGTGCAAGTTGATTCCACATATCCTGAGCAACATGATGAATATGAAGAGGGTTTTTTTTTAGAGGATTTCCATGACTCGAAGTATGGGTAGGAAGAAAATATTCCCATGGATGAAAATGATACAACCATGATTTCAGGTTGAGTGAAGGGTTTGGGATTGATATAAACAATGGAAGCAGTGAATAGGAAGGTGAGGCAGGTCCTGAAGAAGAAGTTGGAACAAATTATGACGACTCAGATGAGTTTAGGAACTTACTCAGTGACATTAAAGGTGAGGAATCATCTGCCAAGATGATGAATAAGTCCTGGTTTGACCCTGCCACTAATATATATGATCCAAAGTTCAACTTACGGTTAAAGTTTGACAGTGTCAAGGTTCAAAGGGCTTCAATTGTTCAGTACTCAGTTAAAAATTCCATGCAACTCAAATATGTGAAAAATATGAAAACACGGCTGAGAGTTAGATGTCAAGAGAACTGCCATTGGGTCTTATATGCATACAAACAACCATGTAAGAGTCTCGAAATTAACACCTTCAGAGATGAGCACACATGCACCATGATGTGGTAAAATAAAAGGGTTAATGCAGGTTATCTAGCAAAAAAATGCATTAGAAAGTTTAGGTCTGATCGCAATATGCCAATGAGCAGTTTTGTGGAAACTGTGAAAGAAGATTGCATGTATGAGATTTCAAAGTATCAGTTGTATAGGATAAGATCCAAATGTGCACAAGTGGTGCATGGGATTGCAGCTGAGCAGTACAAAATTTTGTGTGATTATGGATAGGAGTTAAAGAGAACAAATCTTGGTAGTACAGTGCAGATTGAAGGGTCAAGTCCTACCTTTAAGAGATTGTATATATGTTTAGAGGCTTGTAAATAGGGTTTTAAGGTTGGATGTAGACCAGTTGTTGGGTTGGATGGTTGCTTCCTAAAATTTACACAAGATGGACAGTTGCTGACATTCATAGAAATTGATGGTGAGAATTGTATATTCCACATAGCATGGGTAGTTGTAGATGTTGAGAACAAAACAAATTGGCAATGGTTCATACAGTTGTTGGTTGAGGACATAAGGATGTATAAACCTAGATCTTGGACATTCATTTCTGATAAACAAAAGGGTTTGGTGGATTGTATAAGTCAATTATGTGAAGGGACTAAGTACATGTGTTGTGCTAGAGTTAAAAGAAGTTAATGAAGATGCTTACAACTAGTTTACTGAGAAACTGCCATCCCAGTGGAGCATATCACATTTTGAAGAGCATTCCAAGTGTAATATTCTTTTAAATAACATGTGCGAGGCATTCAATTCTTTCATTGTTGTTGTTAGAGAAGCCCATCATCTATATGTTAAAAACAATAAGATATCAACAAATGATAAGAATAAATGCGAAAAGGGAATCATCACATAGGTGGGATAATGCATTCGGACCTAGGGTAATGAAAATCATTGAGAAGGCTAAGGGTGAGGTGAGATACTTGAAGGCAGACTACGCGGGTAGTTATAAGTTCGAGATAACCTGCATAGATGGATTGAGGTGGAGTGTTAATTTGACAAAACATAAATGTGCATGCGAAAAATGGCAGGTGACTGGAATGCCATGTCCCCATGCAATATCAGGCACACTCTCAGGGATATAGGCATATATGACTATATAGATCCATGTTACAACAAAGAAACATACTTTATGTGTTACTCCCCAATGATCCAACCTATGTCAGGGCCAGAGCTAGGAAAGCACCCTTTGAATGAACTGCATTAAAAAATAGGCAGGCAAACACAAAAAGTGAGAAAGAGCTCACGGACGGAGTCACCTATAGGAATTAAGTTGGGAAGGACTAGCATGAAGATGACGTGTAAACGATGTAGGGGATCTGGACATAATAAAAAAAGCTGCAAGGGACCATTGCTTGGTGAAACTAGTTCACAACAAAAAGCAGAAGCAAGCAGGCATCCGAAGTCTCAACAAGATACACAGTCAAGTGCGTTAAAGGGAAAGAAAAGAGAACCATCTAGAATAACTTCAAAGTCACGGCTGAAGAAGTCCAAGACTCAAGGATCGAAATCTTGAACATGATGTGTTTTCTTCTTTCACCTTTTTTGCTGGTAAGTGAACTTATTTTGTCAATGTTATGAAATGATTTTGTAAAGTGAAGTATGATTATTTTAGCAATACTGTACTTTTTGAAATGTGGAATGGAATGAAAGCATATGCAGCAAATGTTTTGGACTGTTGAGGTTGAATTGCATTACACTGTTGTGACCTAGTTTTCAGAGACCTTAAAGTCCAGCATTACACTCCTAGCATAAAGCCGAACAACCAAGTCTTCCACAAATTTTGTCTTGTTGCTTGGAGGGTGCTGATTTCAGCTTCCATTTCCCTCCTAGCTTGTAATAGACCTGGAATCAGTTCCCTAGATCTCTCACACATAGGAGGGTCACACCACACGAAAAGGTACATATACCTAGATTTTGGCTTCAAGGACAAGTGAGAAATCTCCTTCCTAGGTTCAGGTTCGTCCAAGAGGTCGTCATCTGTGCTGGGGAACCACACATGCATACATTCATCTCTATCTGCATTCTGTTTTTCATGAATAATTGTGTGGGGAAGAGAAGGATATTAATAGTGATGAAAATAGAGGTAAAGTCAACACTGAAGTGCAATAATAGATAGGGAAAGTGTGTAATTCCGAAATTTCCCTTATCTATTTGGTGGAAATTATAATTTTTTTTTATTTCTAGGGTCAACTAGCGATTTTCGTGGTCAAACGAACAAAAACCGTCAATGAGGACTGGAGCTACGATTTTTTTAAAGATTTGGTACTGTGAGTGGTACAAATGAAAAGATTGGGCGAAATTTGCAACTAACTGAAAGGTTTGGTACCTCGGCTGTAATTTTCCCTATTTTTTAATCGTCATGTGAACAAATCACAAATATCAAAGTGTATCCGTCTCTAAACACTAAGCTTAGATTTACGATCGTGCAACAGATCCATCACTAAACACTATGCTTTCATTTATGACTATTCATCACAAAATACTTAAGTAATTAATTGATCCATTTTACAGAGTGACATTTCTCCCAACACAAATTCATGTTCTTTACTTTACATATACTCAAGTTTCCAACTTATCACTACAACAAAAACAGCCTACGACACGACATCATTTGGACGTGTGTTACAAATCGGTGTTGTCACAGAGTAAAAAGATACGACAATGTTTAAAAAATGTTGTCGTGGCCTTTCGCAACGTTTTTAAACATTGCCAAAGATTGTCAAAAAACGTTGCGAAAAGTTTACAGCAACGTTTTCAGAACATTGCGAAGATTGTCTTTCGCAACGTTCAAAAAACGTTGCCATAGACTTTTCACAACGTAGTCTATGGCAACGTTTTTTGAATGTTGCCGTAGGTTTTTTTTTTACAGTAATTTATGCAAATTGACCGGCACCTTTTGAACAAATTTCGAAATTGTATAAAAATTGATAATTTCATTACAAATTTTTGAATCCATATACTTGAACAATAAAATGTAATACAACATCACCTAAATAAAAAAGAGTTTCAAAATGAAATAAATTGGACAAACAAAAAGCATCTATGGAGATGCTGCCCTTTACATTTAAAAGAATTTACATTAGTCGCTTTTCATCACCAATTGCATACTCTGGCAAATCTGAAGACAAACTTAACCAATGGCAGTCTACACAAGATAAGATTTTCTCTCCCTTAAGTGCTTCCAGACATCTAAAACAAACCTACATAAGAATACAGAGAGGAATAGTCACCATCCATGAACTTAACACCTCAAGTGAGAAGAGGTTTGTACAAATGTCCGGATCATCTATGAGGGGACCAAGCTTTCCATTACCAGCTTTATGTCCTGCAACCTGGTGATCCTGGACCTGGAGCATCTCTGTGTACGATGAACACCCTCTAAATAGGAAAACCAACACTCATGTCCATCATTGAGAGAAATAACTCAACAAATATTTTCATTGTATAAGTAATTCCTCATTTTCAAAAGGCAGCTTATCCAGCATATAATTTAATTTCCCTCCAACATCGGCTTAGTGGTAATCAATCAGGATTCTCGAAATGTGCCTTTGACAATCTTGCAAAGGAATGGCACTGAAGGTGCAGGAGTCCATGTAGCCAATCCAAAATCACATAACTACATACGTTATTATATGAATGTAATATCCCCAAGTAGTTCCATCTAATATGGTCAAAAAATCACATTTGAAACTTAAAATATTGTACAGGAAAATGAAGTTGCAACTCACCTTGGGTGACTTCTTGGAAGAAATAAAGATGTTTGAGGGCTTAATGTCCCTATGAACAATGCATCTTTCTGTTCCATTATGTAAATACCTAACTGCCTCTACAATCCCCATGGTGACCTTATACCTAGCTGACCATGGAAGTGCTAGACGACCCTTCACTCCCATCTTCTTCTCTGCACACTATCAATGCACCACAAAGTACTCAATATTTTCATTTTCATTACAAATAAAACTACACTCTTAAATGAAGAAAGATCGGGAAATACGAAATGATACTGTGTAAATATAGCTCTAAGCTTCCATCGGAAACATACTTGTAGACTAAAAACAAGCCCTCCTCAGCATCAATACAAAATCTCACAAGAGGAACAATGTAATGATTTTGCAAACTACTAGCAATGATCAATTCCTTACAAAATGCCTTCGAACACTCCTTATCTTCCTTATCCAATCAATTAATTGCCACTGCAGTTCTCAGAAATCCCACTCTTCCTCTAAATACACAATTCAAAGCCCCTATCCTCAAGACTCTACCTATTCTTTTTCATAAAAAAAGAATATTTTTAAAAATAAAAGAAAACGAAGATCATACGACAGAAGATCGAGAAATTTGAAGGAAACTTAATTCAGTACCTTTCTGAATAGCTGAATCTTATCAAAGAGTGTGGCACTGGAGATATACTCCTCTCCAGTGACTCAATTCTTCTCCATTTCAACTCTCTAGATGTGGAATCAGAGAGCAACCCTCACAATTTTCCTCAACCATCTTTTCCTCGTCGAAGCTCCGGTGCTGGTGAGGTGAAATCAGACAAGCTAAACCAAAATCCTAGATCATTTTGTACAGAAAAGACTTGAATTTTACCTCCGAATCACCAGTTTCCAATTGCAAATTCTCCAAAATCCTCCCCATCGCGTGCGTGATAAACTGAGACCTTGCAGAATATTTATCATGCTCTGCACAAGTCATTTCGAATAGATTCCCAACAATGAAAGAAGATAACAA